>CM023451.1:94954580-95153218 GCA_013339765.2 Haemaphysalis longicornis | reverse complement strand
CGGCGCGGTGCCCCTGCCGGGCTACAGGTCGCACGCCAGCCCGCCGAGCGCTCGCCTGCGGCGCGGAGCGGCGCAGGGCGTGTGCACCTTCTTCCGGAAGGGCATCGCGTTCATCAAACACGACTTGCTCGTGGGCAGCCGCGGCAGCGCGATCGAACTGTGCGCGACCGAGCTGACAGTGGCCACGGGCAAGCACAAGGACAAGAGCACGAGCACGACCGTGATGGTGGTCAACGTGTAAAGTAATCCGCAGCCCAACCAACAAAGGTTCAAGAAGTTACTGCACAGAGCACGCGGGGCGGTCTCCGCATGCGACGGCGCCATCGTCGTCGCGTGCGGGGACTTCAACGCACGACACAAGGAACTCGGCCACGCCGCACGAGGTCAAGGGCCGAGAACTGCTGGAGGACGCCGCCGAGGCTGACTACGTTCTCCTAACGGACCCGGCACATCCCACGCGCATCGGCACGTCCGTCGTCAAAGACACCACTCCGGACCTGGCGTTTCTTCACCTGCCCGACGACCGGTCGGCGAGGTGGAGGAACACGGAGTGAACCTGGGTGGTAGCGACCACTACATCGTCGAAGTCGTCGTCCCACTCCGACCCAACGGCAGAAACGGCGGCGACGCCGGAGACGGGCGCATCAAGCACCGACTCACGAATTGGCACGAGTTACCGCAACGAAGACCTGGGCGAGATTAAGGACATCGAGGAGTGGTCGCGCAATATCGTCGCGGCCGCGAGAAGGCGACGTCCGTTACGGAGACGTCCGAGGAGACCACGCGCATGGACCCCCGGCTCGCGCACATGCTGGAGGCTCGAAGCTCGCTACAGCGAGGGTGGAAGCAGGCCAGCGGCACAACCGCCGCCCTCCGCAAGCGATCGCTACGCTCGGCCGAGAGATCGAGAAGTACATCCGCCAGCTGTGCGCGCAGCTGTGGTTCGAGCTGTGCAACGTGGCCGACGGCCAGCTCCACCAGGGCGGCACGTGGAAACTCCTCCGCCACCTGATGGACGAAAGCCAAAGCAAGGAATACCAACGACACCGGCTCGCGCAGATCATGTACGCGGTGACGAAAGAGCTCGGAGAGCGGGAGTGACACAAACGCCTCAACGAGCGCTACCTTCCCGAGACCGCGAGAGAACAGCACGGAGAGTACGCCGGCCCGCCCACCCCTCGCTCGACCGCGACATCGAGGAGTGGGAGGTCCGGCGCTCCACCCAGGCCCTCAACTGCCGGTCGGCGGCGGGCCCGGACCGCGTCACGAACAAGGCGCCGCGCAACCTGAGCGAGCGGCCATAACATCGCTCACGAAGTACTTCAACGAGCACTGGCGAGCCGGCAGCCTCCCGCGGCAGTGGAAGACGGCCAAGACAATACTCATACCCAAGCCCAACAAGCCGCCGGGCATAGAGAGCCTGCGCCCATCTCCCTCACGTCGTGCGTGGGGAAGGTGCTGGAGCACGTTCTCAACGACCGGTGGCAGCGGTATCTCGAGACCACGGCCTGTACCCCGACCCGATGCTGGGCTTCCGCTCGCGGCTGGGAACGCAGGACGCGATGTTGCTGCTGCAGCGCGAGGTGCTGGCTCCGCCGACGAGACCGACCTCGGACAACCGCGCCATCCTGGGCCTGGACCTGCAGAGCGCCTTCGACAAGGTGAAGCACTCGGCGATCCTGGCCCAAGTGTCCCGGCTCGGCCTGGGACAGCGTTCCTACAATTACATCCGGACCTTCCTGACCGGTCGCACGGCCCGGCTGGAGGTGGGCCAACACTCAACTCGAGGAGCGAGAGCTGGGCAGCGTCGGCACGCCGCAGGGCTCGGTGATATCTCGCCGCTGCTATTCAACTTGGTAATGATCGGCGTGGCCCGTCGCCTGGACGAGCTGCCGATGTGCGCTACACCGTCTACGCCGACGATCACGCTGTGGGTGCCGGGCGGCAGCGACGGCCACATCGAGTCGGCGCTGCAGGAGGCGGTGAGGACGGCATTGAGGAGAGCCTGCGCGGCACGGGTCTCCGGTGCGCCCCGCAAAAGTCGCAGCTCCTGATCCTGCCCCCAACGGGACGTTACCGCAAGAAGACGTCGGCCGAAGCGGAGCGCAGCATCGTGGTGCGCGGGAGCGAAGGCACGGCGATTCCCGAAGCAACGAGCATCCGTGTCCTCGGCATGCACGTCGACGCGAGCCGCCGCGCTTCAACAACACCACGGTAGAACGACTGGTAACGAAGATGGGCATCGCCACGCGCCTCGTCAAGCGACTCGCAACGCGCGCGCGCGGCATGAGAGAGGCGAGCCTGCTGCGCCTGCTGCAGGCGTTCGTGGTAAGCCAGGTGGCCTACGTGGGAGCATTCCACGACTGGCGGACCCGGAGCGAGCCAAGATCGACGCGGCGATCCGCAAGTCGTACCGGGCGGCCCTGGGCCTACTCAACAGCACGAGCAACGCGGCCCTCGCGTCTCTAGGAGTACACAACACGCTCTCGGAGATCAGCGAGGCGCAGAGAACGTCGCAACTGGAACGCCTGGGGCCGACCCGGATGGGCAGAAGGCTGCTGCAGCGCGTGGGACTGAGCTGCCCCTTCGACGAGGAGGACGAGCTGTCCCGCTGCGCGACGATATCGCCAACAGCTTGGTGGTCCCGCCGCTCCCGAAGAACGTCGCGCCGGGACGGAACCCGGAACGGAGAATGGCGCGGGCGTGCGCGCTCGCCAAGAGTACAACGAGAGGAGCGACGCCGTGTACGTGGACGCTTCCAAACGTCGCGACAAGGAAGACTCCTACGCGGTGGTGGCGGTGCGTGCCGCCACGGGAGAACTGCTGAGCTCGGGCAGCGTGCGCGCCAAGTCCGCCAGACAGGCGGAGGAGGCGGCGATCGCGCTGGCCCTGCTCCACCCGGGACGAGGACGGTGTTCAGCGACTCCAAGTCGGCCATCGCCAACTTCGCAGGGGCACGGTGTGCAGGACGACGATGCGCATCCTTTCCGGCATCGGGGAGGGAGCTCGCACGAACATCGCAACGACCGTACGGTGGTTTCCGGCCCACATGGGACGGGAGCTCCGCAACGGCCACCGAAACGTCAACGAGGCAGCCGACGCTGCGGCCCGTGATCTCGCCGCGTGCCGGGCCGCGCCAGCGACGGACGCCGACGACGACGAAGACTCGAGCAACGACGAAGAGGACCACGACGCAGAACCCCTGACTACGTACGGTGCGACGCTGTGCTGGTACAGGACAGAGAGGCAGGCCTACCCTCCGCCCCACCCGGGGCTCGTGAGGAGGGAGGCAGTGCTTCTACGACAGTTGCAAACCGGGACGGTGCTAACGCCGGCGCTCGCGCGCCACGTGTGCCCGGACATGTACGAAGACGCGGTGTGCAGTGTTTGTGCGCGTGTGAATGTGGACTTGGCCCACTTGATGTGGGATGCGACGAGCACGACCCGAGTGACGGGAGGCCGATCCTCCCTCCGGACGTTACGAACTCGATCCGCTCCTCGGAGCGCGAAAGCCAGCTGAGGACCATCCAGCGGCTCGAGGCTGCCCTGGGCAAGCAACGGCGAAAGGGGAACCCGCACTCCTCTCGGCCTCCTCCCGCGGGAGCGAGGGCTAGGGGCGATCGCGGTGGCACTCCGAGTAGCCCGCGCCGACCGGACGCAGTCCTCGGGGTCGGCCCGACGCCGCGGTGAGCGGAGAAGACTACGGGACGGTGAAGCCCTGCGCGGCCTGATCCGTCCCCGACTGCAGGAATCTCAATAAAGTCCTTTCTCTCTCTCTCTCGCTGAATGCCACGTGAAAGCGTCGCGTGACCTCTCGTGCCACTGTGTGGTCCGCCCACGGCCCGTCTAGCGGCCCTGTGCGCGCCTTCCGAATGTGCAAAGAGTTGCAAAAATTAAAGGAAGCTCACACCAATGCATGGCATCTCACTTCAAGTACGCCAATGTGCTAAAGCCTGTGGCGTTCAGTGTTCACTTAAAAAATTACAGCTACTTGTCGTCCGCCCTCAGGCCAAATCAAGCAACACATTCAAATACTCCTTGGTCGCCAAGCCCTCACTGCAAGCCCCGGCATAAAGAACCTGGGCCTACATCTCCAGGCCAGCACGAAGAGTTACGTATCCTTGGAGCGGCTCAGAGCAATAATGAAATCATACACATGATGAGGCGAGTTGCCACCAAGGAGCGATGCCTCAAGGAATCCGATACCTATCGAATAATTCAAGGTTTTGTCCTCTCAAGAAACACTTGCGTCAACCAACTGTCTTGTTCTCGGCAAGACGGACGTAGAGATGCTTATATATTGATTAAAAAGGCGGGTGAGCAGGCCATTGGTCTTCCCATGAGTGCGTCCACAGAGAGGCTGCTTAGCACGCAGCTGTACAACGCGGTGGAAGAGCTGATAGGAGGCCATCTTTCTAACCAGAGGCTCCGACTCAGAACTGCAGCGGGTCACCGCATGCTTCACCAGATAGGCTGGGCAGCATAGAATGTCACTCCGCTTGATGTACTCCCGGGCTCTTGGCGACTAAATCTCAAGATGCTCCGTTTGCTCAGAAATATAGACCCATCACACGACGAGGGTCGCCGACAAGGACGGGCTGTAGCGCTCCACACCACCCTCGTTGGGGATCATGCAGCAACCTACACAGACGCCTCCCGACATCGAGTACAGCAGTACGCCATCATCGTGGCTACCTCAAGAACCAACCTCCTTGCGTGTGCCTCACTCAAGACCCAATATATGATGGCAGCAGAAGGGGCAGCCATCGCCTTGGCTCTCACTCATGCAGGGGTTCGGAGGTATTCACCGATTTCCAGCAAGACTACCGGAATCACCAGTCGGGTTGGGTGTCCCGACCTACACTGCGTGTGCTAAAAAACCACTCCCCAAACAAGTTCCATTCATCTCATCCGGACACCCGCTCACACTTCCATGGAGGGCAACGAATACGCCCACCAACAAGGCTGGGCGTATTCCTTCCGTGCTATGGAGCTGCACGAGGACAGTCACCTGTTTGTCACGTTCAGGGACGTAACCCAGCATTACAGCCTTCAGCGACAGACCCTACCTTCCCCTTACCGTGACCTTTCCAGGGAACAGCAAACTACCCTACGGCTCATACAATCCTGCTCCTTCCCACACTCGACGCGTCTTCACTTAGTGCACCCGAATTGCTATGACGCTGAATGTCAATTTTGCTCCGAAGTAGGAATACTGCGCCGCAAAATCGGGGTGTGCGACTTTAGCCCTGAGCACCCTCCTCTCTTTCCGTCAGCTTCCAACAAGAGCAATGGGAGATGCTGCTGTCCAGGTCCTCCCTGACTACCCAGCTTCGGCTGGTGGACGGAGCACATCCGGCGTGGAGTACATATGGGCTCCAGTGAAGAAGGAACCGCTACCCTGTGTCCCACTCTGAGCCGCTCAGAAATCTAAATAAAAGCATTTCCTCCTCGTGCTCCCCCTCCCCCTCCTTCTCATCCTCCTCCGTCTCTACCGCAACTCTAGTCACCTGCGTTCGCGGCGCATAGACGAAAATCGTCTAACACCGGGTTTCAGCTTCCTTTAATTTTATAACAATAGAATTTCCATTCATGTGCTGCACAAACAGAACTCAACCGACCACCGTTCATGCATCGTGCATTGATTTAACCTTATCAAGAATACCCTTTGAAATAGTAAATGGTATGGTTCAGTGCATTTCACTTCCCTCTGGTTTCACTATTGGTAGAGCGACGTGAGTCAGTTTAAGTGACGTCGCATGGGTAATCGCTGTGTGTGCCGTTTACAGCTTTCATTTCCAATCCCATTTACAGGGTGGATTGGAGCGATTTTTTTTTCTTCAGGCGCGCTCAATTCAACACGTCACAGTCAATGAAAATTCAACGGCCGGCTTCATACACCGATACCGACAACACCTGCTTTTTCGCTTAATGAGTCTTTTAATGCCTTCGCAATAAACCAAGGTGACTGCTTTGACTCCGAACTACGCCTGAAGGGATTCAGCTCTGTCCGCATTCACTGTCGTTGACAAACACGTCGAAAAGTGAATTTTACCCGGCAGGCATAGCCATGATGGGAAAATGCGCCCCGTAATCACAGGTCTGGCCCTACGGCCGAGGTATCTGAGCCAGTGTAAGGCCCTCGTAAAACATCGAGAGTAGCAAAAGCCCCGAACGTCGGAAAAGAGTTACTAACAGCCACACATAGCTTGTGGTGAAAAGCAAAAAAAAAAAAAAACAATCCCCAGAAATTCAGAGAATTCTCTTCTAATGCGTAGAATTCTTTATCCGGTAGCCTAGACTGTGAGTTTTTTACACTCAAGTAAGTCTATGACTAGCAAAAAGAGTAATATTTATTCTTTTTAATCTATCGGTTCTTTTTTTTCGCTGAGGGTGTAAGTTTATATCATTATAGCGATTTAAAACGCTTTACTTCGCTAATTCTGTTTCTTTTTTTTTCTGAAGGTTCAAGGCATACTGCAGAGTTGGTCCATTAGCGCTATTTTTTCTAATTTGTATTTCAAGCTTCTTTTTCGGGCTTTTATCGTTTATCCTTCGGTTTTAGGGCGAAGCGGCTAAGGGGCTCGACCGTCGGCGTCTCATTTACATGTCGTCTCATGTCGTATTGTCGTGTAGTCGCGGTAATAAAAGACCCGGACACTCGCTTTCCAATGACTCGCGCTAGAACGTTTTATCTCCATGGGCAAAAACGCGGAATAAAAGAACACACCGGTACCCTCGTTTTCCGTTCGCGCTTGCTTGCTTGCTTCTATTTCGCTCCATACTCGCTTTAACTTTGAAAAATGCAGTCGTCTGCTTCGAATTTCACTTCTCGTCCGTCTTCGTAATTGGGATGTCGCCTATATCAGCGCGCGCCGTGTGGCAAAAGCAAGACTTACAATTTTTCAATACACTTATCACTTGTACACTACATGCTTCGCTCCTCCCCAGGTTTCACTTTAGTGTAGATGGTCTGTTTTTTTTCTTTTTCTTTTTGGAGGGGGGGGGGGGAAGATGCATAATAGGCATATTCTTGATTTTGTTACATTAATTTTGCGAAAGTTTTTATCGTTTTTCTTATTTCTTGGTGTTTCAAAATTCTTCCCACCAAATATATTCCCTTACGCTTTTATAACGACCAACGGTAGATTTTAAACCAAATCTGTGTTTTGGCGGAAATGTGTGGCTTTACACAGTTTTTCGCCTTTTTCACCATTCTTATTTCGCATTTTGAACGCTCTTTTGCGCACTGTCTCTTGAACGGTTTGGGGGAAGATTTACAAGATGTATGCCCTTGATTTTGTGAGATCCGTTTTGTTAAAGTTTATACATTTACGTATATTTTTGGGGTTTTCGATATTCCTTCCGACCAAATATTTGCGCTTACTGTATGATGATGTATCAAATTGGAAGAACCGCTAGATCTCCATTTGTGTGGGAATGCTGGATGTTTCAGGTTTCGAATTTTTCCTTTTTTTTCCAACTTTTAGCCTTCTTCTGCGGCTTTTTTTGTTTATTCTTTGGTTTTGGGGGGAGACTATAAGCTACATAATTCTGTTCTTGTCAGACCATATGCGTTAAATTTTATTTTTCTAATTTCTTATTCCTTTAACTTTTAAAAATTCTGTCCACCATTTAACACCATTTACGCTAATATTTTTCTTCGCGTGAGCAAAGCTAAGAATCACTCACGTGACTCTCCACTGTGTCCAACACCTGTGGGACGGAACGGGAAGAGTTTCGTTAGGAATTGCAGCACTTCGGTAACTCGACTGCTGCGTGAAATATTCAAAATATTTTACTATGTTTGCACACAGTAACTGATTGCGGTACTATGTTTGCACACAGTAACTGATTGTAGCATACTATGTGAATTTTACAACAACGAGTTTTCACATTTTCTTTTCAAATGTTGAATGTTGAATAAATAAATAACTAAAATCCAGCAATTCCACAAAGCCAATCAACAACCACACCTTGCAACGAAGCTTTTTTTGAAAGTTGACTGAACGCCTTGCTTGCTTTCGTAAACATTCCTTCCAGCGATAAGCAGCGGAAGCATGAAATTTTCGATAAATAAGAACAACACGGGCTACATTTTTACATCCAAAGTAATAAACGCCTATACCCGAATGTACTTCTTAAACTTTACGCTTACAAAGGCTAGCCAACAGCGAGGCCTTAGTTCACAGGCTGTTTTACCATGGTGCAAAATCAGTGTGCTCCACTAGTGCCCTGCGTCGCTCTCTGTTGGAAAGGTGGCAATGCTTATAGTATTGCATAATCAATAACGCATTACGGCAGAATTATCGCATCGGGGTGTCATAACAGAGGGAGAGAGAGAAGAGGGCAAAACGAGAGAGTAGATATAGCTGTATTTACAGCGCAAGCGACACCGTCCCGGGTGGCACCAAGTCGAATTGACGCTCGCCAATTGACTTCGCGCAAGGCAGGAATACACGAAGGCTGACCACGGACTTCGCGATGAAACAGGATGAGAGGCTCACACATTTACAAAGACCTACGGATGAGATTTACGGATGTACGAATGATCTACGGAAGCTTTACGAATGACCCAGTTCGCGTGAGAAGTTAAGAAGTTGCAGAAAAGGTGGTATGGCTCCACCAGCATGACTGCACGTTGGTGCTCTAGTTCCTAGGCAGCTAAACAGTGCAACACCATTGAGGCCGCGCATGTTTGAAGAGCTTGTCAGGCTCAGTTAAAAAGTGGCATGAGATGAAAAAACAGCGGTAGCTGGCGGGGCTTACCGACGATGCTGACGTCGTTGCGGGCTTACGGGACGATGTCCACGCCGTTTGCATTTGGGACGTTTTGGATTTGTCACCTGAACAAAAATAGGAATGATTTTACACTGAAGGCATCGGCCAAACTGCCTGTGTTGTATTTAATTCACAGCTTTCGGAAATCAGGCAAGGAAGACTTGGGTAGCGACCCGCCGCGGTGGCTCAGTGGCTAAGGCGTTGCGCTGCTGAGCACGAGGTCGTGGGTTCGATTCCCGGCCGCGGCGGCCGTTTTTCTGATGGAGGCGAAAAGCAAAAACGCCAGTGTGTATGAGATTTCGGCGCATGATAAAGATCGCCAGGTGGTCAAAATTAATCCGGAGCCCTCCACTACTGCGCGCCTCATCGCCTGCGTTGCGTCGGTGCGTTAAACCCTTCTATCAATCAAATGAAGACTTGGGTAGCGGAATAACTTGCCGGTTACACCATGTGCCGAACTGATCATAATCGGACTATTCTATATTCACCTACTTACCCATGATGCAGCGGAATCAGGTGTGAAGCAAGAATCTGCTAGGTGCAAATGTCAAATCCAGGCTTTTTTCACTGTGTCACCTGGTCGGCCTGCGCAGTCAACGGTGAGTGTTCAGCCTGAAATATAAAAGTTATCGTTCATCGGCGGAAGATGTTTTAGCTCCATTACAGTGGTCATCATAAAAAAGGGACCCCGACATGCCCCCGCGGGAGGGGCACGAGTAAATGCAGAGCATTAGCGGCGTTACGCGCGTGGCGGTGGCGATGGGTGTTGTAACGGTGGTGGTAGAGTTGTTGTTGTTGGTATGATTGGGGAGAGAGAGAACGAGACGAGTATTAGGTAACGTCAAGTGTTATTCTCGGCTTCTCGTGCACGTAGGTCGGCGTCGGCAGCGCGATTACGCCGCCTGCGCTCGGCGTCGGCAGCCCGCCGCCTCGCCGCCTTGTCTTCCGCCGACGATGCCGTTGATCCCGAAGATGAAGATGACGATGGCACGATGTCTTGAACTGGTGCCGCGACGCTGAAGTTGGATTCCGTCGCGGTACTAGTTGAAGGTCTTGCTTCCATCGCTTAGCAACGGCGACAACCGCGACGAGAAGAGAGCGAAGCAGAACTGGAGTGCGGCTGGCGCGCCGACACCCGGGTTTATATTCCCAACGAACGCAGTAGAGGGAGAGGAGGTGGAGAGAGAGCGCGCTATCACGCCACCGTCACGCCACGACGCGCCCGCACCTGCTGTTGCTACGGTGCTTGCAACGCCGGAGCGCGCGCTGCACCTGTTGTTGCAAGCGTGTTGAGGGCGAGGAGGAGTGGGGAGAGGGCGCAGCTGCCGTGGTGCGGACGCCGAGTTACGGACGTATAACATCGTGAGGTAAAGAAATGCTCTGCATTTAAAAAAATTTACACATACGCGACCTGACAAATCAGTCAACGTGTTTTTTATCTTGTCCTTGAAAATGCCGGCATGTGTGTCTCCCTCACTCCGTATCGTTATTTAACAACCTTTTTTTAAAGACGATAGTCTTTCTTGGGCTACTTAAACCCAGAAATTTTGGTCTGTCTGTATGTCCGTCCGTCTGTCGGACTGTGACTTGATGTAGCCACCCGGTCAAAGTGATGATGATGATGGTTGGTGTTTCATGGCGCAAGGCCAACGAGGGCAAAGAGCGCCAGAAAATAAGTTATATAATGTAGCGAGGTGATTACCACAACACCCGGTCAAAGTAAAACAATGACTGTGCAATAGTCTTGTATAGTCACAGCTAAATCTACCCGTCTAAGTTTTGTGTGATGTTCATACTGATGAACATTGTTGAAAAAGAACAAGACATTACGCAAATATAAGACAACAAATTAATACAGAAGTGATATTTGCAGCGTTCCTTTATAAAAAATCGTACATGTTTTATTTTGGCTAGAATAAATACTTCATAAACTGAAGAAAAAAAAATATCACTCCGCCGTCGCCTGCTGTCGCCCGCGCCATATAGCTTCAGGCGCCATTTGAAGAAATCAAGTGGCAACAGTTACGAAAGGTTCTACTAGATAGATTCCACGTTCTGCTTGGAACGCGCACGTGGAGTAGGGAAACGCGGTTCTATAAACGTGGAAGTAGGACGCCTCGATTCACGCGCGTCTTCGCCGTACGGCAGCGTTGGCATCGAGACACCCGGTTTGGAGCAGTGGCACGCGGGAAATTTAAAATGATTTAGGCAAACCTATGGCGTCTTCAGCTTGGGAGGGGCGCGACGCAAGAGGAACAACATGAGAGGTGAGCGGGAAAGCGAAGGGAGGCATTTATTTGCAAAAGTCGATAAAGACTATCCTCTTTTGACGACATTTGCAATGAAAGGAGCAGATACGCGGCCAATTTTTTAATTTTGCAGCCTTTATGTTGTCCTGTGAAGTGGTTTCTTTCTTTGTGAACCCATAATTTTGTTTCAAGGTGAAGGATATGTTTTTTGGCAAAGTTATGTAGTACACATTGTAGTTTCAGTTACGTACTCACGACTCAATCATTCCAACAGTGGCTAAATTTTTATTGTGTTTTTTTTTCAGTTACGTGGATACGACTGGAAAGTCATTGATACACTGCCCAGGACAAACGATCTTAGTGTAAAATACAATACTTTTTCATAGTCAACCAGCTGCATTGATTTGTGTCCCAGCCTATGGATGCACGCTTAACCGAAAAAATTGAACTGCATGAAAACTGTTCTATCTTAATATTCGACAGCTTACATTGTCTAATCTATGAGAAGACAGTTCCCTTTTTGTCTTTTGTACTGGAGGCTCTGTGTTATCTCAAGTACGCAAAGATACAGTAGTAATATCGCAAGACTCTTAGATTCCGGAGCTTAATCATTCTCATGACTCTTAGATTCCGGAGCTTAATCATTCTCATGATTAAGGGGGCAATCCCCCCTTGGGAATAAGGATGACGCGTCATAGCGAGCCAGAGGCCGACGAAGATGAAGACGAAGAAAGAGAATGCAAATTTCCCGCGAAGAGGGCGGACGAATGACGAGGTGACGCGATGGAGGCAAGTGGAGAAATAACCAATGTAGTGGTGACCTATGCGGCGGAACGGGCACAGTGAATGCAACGGTGCCGCGACGGCCGGGCAAAGGCTATTTAATCCCGGGGCACAGGCCGAGAGGGGGGTAGATCAGAAGAACGCCACAGCAGGAAGGTCAGGTGGCACGAGTCCGAGGAACAAGCCGGGGGGTACGAGGCCACGCCATCGACCTACTTCCGCGTCGTACCACCAACCTGTGCTTTGGTGGCCCCAAAGGCGACGGTCGGGCGCCTGAGTACAGCGAGCACGCACCGTCAACTAACGCCTTGGCGGTCCTAACGCGGCGACGTTCCCGGAGCTCCCCGGTGCTACCTGCTTCCACGGCGACGACCCCGAGGCAGGGGTTGCTTCCTGCTACGAAGGCTATCACTAAGGGTAGCTGAAAAGCGGGCACAACTACATCGGTACCACCACCACCAGCACCGCGGCAGATGACAACTACGACTACCAGCATGTCACGGCCACGCTACGGCTACGACACGTCAGCGCCGGAGACAGCGGCAGGCCCGTCCGCTATGGACTTGGTATTACATGACCATTGTTGGTAGGATTGTTAACATGGACGTTGTATAGAGCGGAACTAGGACGGGACGGGTTGCTTTATTAGGGACTTCATTATAGTAACACCCACCGCGGTGGCTCAGTGGCTAAGGCGTTGCGCTGCTGAGCACGAGGTCGCGGGTTCGATTCCCGGCGGCGGCGGCCGCTTTTCTGATGGAGGCGGAAAGCAAAAACGCCTGTGTGTACAAGTTTTCGGCGCACGTTAAAGATCCCCAGGTGGTCAAAATTAATCCGGAGTCCTACACTACGGCGCGCCTCATCGCCTGCGTTGCGTCGGCGCATTAAACCCTACAATTAATCAATCAATCAATCAATCATTATAGTAACGTTTGGTTAGGTTGTAGGCTTCTCTGGGTTTTTGTTAGGGAGTAGTATTTAGGAATTTATTTGATTGAGTTTTGTGTGGTTGTTTATTTTGCTTAGGGGTTGGAGTTGTGCATAATAAATGTGTGCTGTGGTAAATGTGCCAATGATTTTCCCGTGTCCATTCTTCTGAGCTGGTCGAGACGTGCCACAAAACGTGACAATCATATTTCTTTTACGAAAAGGTGTAAAAGCAACACGGTGGGTCGGTTATATTACGGACTCTATTTTTTGCGATTCACTGAACGATCTAATAACAACACGGTGCATCCCTTCTATAACTTCCGTTACATTTTGTCATTTACAGAACGTTTACCCGCAATACGGTTTCCTCCTTTAAATAATGAACGTCATGTTCCAAAGATTACGGACTGTAAGTGTTATCACGGTCTTTCCGTACTACGGAAAGTCCTTTCTTAATCTTCTCTCCAGCTTCTATATTATGGAAATGTGTCTGGCAACATGCAACATTTTACCAATAGCTTTCTCCATAAACTCGACCATATTTGTATAGTGTAAAAGCAGAAGAAAGTTTCCCTGCCCAAGTTGCGTATGTAAAATGAAATGCACTGCGCCAGGCACATGATATCATGTATTTTACATCTGCGCAGCAGGATTGGAATCACATTGTTTTTGTTATTTTCCTTATAAGAGACGTTAATTGCCTGCGCGTAACAAATGAAGACGCGTAAGAATCGTGCATGCAGTGATGTTCCGTACTGAGGTGAAACATTCCCATGTGTACATTCAGAAATTCCTTATTTTTTGACAATTCCCGCCCCCCCCCCCCCCCCATGTTTGTCTATAACTCCTGCAAAATTGTCTGCGTATTCATTCGGCAGCTCATATGTCTTTACGTGGTTTCCTGTTCGATTTTGGGCATTTTCCAGCGCCACATGGCACTAAGGCGCACCCGAGATACGTGTCTGTATACTTCAAAGGAATATACGCAAACAGGCTTCAGCCATTCAGCCGATGTTGCTTCCCGCCTTACTATCATTTTTATCAGGTATTCTTGCCTCTATGCTCCCTCCTGTTTTACAAACTGGCTTGGAAGCAGTCTTGGATGCTTACGGCTTGCGGAAACACGACTACGTATATTTTAAGATGAAACCGAGAAAGTGTTAACGGATCCTTTAAAAAGGGAATATTTGATGCAAAGTCCGGTTTACAGAAAATAATTTTTCTTTTGTCTCCACGACTACTAAAATTCCCTGAATAAAGAAAAGTTTCCCCTTGAATTCCTTCTAGCAAAAATTACAGCCTGAAATTCCCCGGAAAAGGAAAAATTCCCCGCACGGAACATCACTAAGTGCACGCATGGTACCTCGGCAGCAAAAGTGGCAGCCGGCTGTTAGAGAGTTTTGAATATTTACTGTGAGTTAGGTTGCGCTTTCCTGCGAAATTACTTTTTGAGCGTGCTGTTCCCGTCCACTTGTATACGGATATTTGCGAAAGCTTAGCCATGAACAGAAAATTTTGGGGCTGCACAACTAATCGATATGCCGCGATAGGTTATCATACTGGCAAAACTAGAACTGCAGTGTAGGCCAAAGTACAATCACGATGAGATCGCTCGGTATACAAACGCACACCTTGGTTTCTATGCACGCAAGGCTTAACTTCAGCAAGAGTAGTGCTTCACACCATCGCCAACAGGGGCCCGCCTTATTTGTGGTAAAGATACCGGAAGCAGAGGAATTAATGGCAGAGAGCTGTAACCACTTCGCAATTCATTTAAATATATGCCACTGCCCTCCTGTCGCAACATGAAATGAGCAAGATGGAGGAAAACTGACAAGTGCGAGACAATAGGCTGACAAAAAATAGTGCTCGAAGCGATCCTCATGCAAAGCGAGGAAACGGCGTGCATGAGACACAGACCAGTGCCTCTTGATAATGTAATTTTCCTCAACTCCAATATCAAATACCTTCCAACGCGTACGTTACTGGGGTTTGACATAAAATAACCGCCGTATTCCAAGTTGTCCTCATGACGTCAGAAATGGTCTCTTCACCTTTGATCATTCATTGGTTCATTGCCGGGGATAACGCGCCGCAGAAAAACTGGGCTATGAGCCGTGCCGTAGTGCAGGGCTCCGGATTTATTTTGACCATGTTAGTATATTTAACGTGCGCCAAAATTGCAGACGGCCGTTTCCGCCTTTGTCTCCATAAAAAAGCAGCCATTGCGGCCGCGATCAAGCCCTCGTGCTTCGGCTGAGCAGCACAACGGCATAGCCTCTTCACCTTTTCTCGTTTCGCACCAACGCGTGGCCTGCCTTGACCACCATCACACTCAACACATAAAAACGCTCCCGGTATACGTTGTGGGAATACAGGAAACAATAACTGGTGCTCCGCTCACCTTAGACGGCGTGGGCACTCAGGAACTGGCGAAAAAAAGACGCGGTTGCTAGCACTGCGAAATTCTCATCGGAAGAAGAAGAAGATGGTGATGATCACCTCGATGTGTATGGACCGTGCCCACGAAAATGGGGACTCATGAGGGTAGAATTTTTGACGGTTTTCCCGTTGTAGCTAACAAGCACAGATTATTTGCAGTGAAAAATCTTCATTTCAACATTTCACTGGCCTTTTTTTCAATATACCCCACAACGCGGTCCTCTTGCTACAATGAAGTTATCCTTTCTGTTACAGAATAAGCGAAAACGCGTAAAAAAAACGCACACTAAAAACCCGAATCACCCAATAATTTGATCAATAGAATTATGCAATTCAAGTTACCTGTAGCAAAAAAGAAGACACCGATTGTAATTAGCATAAATAAATACCAATAAGGTCAAGAAGGAGCTTGAATACAAGTGAAAAACTGTTTTTGCAGAACCCAAATATATATCTCGAGGTACATCAACAATTTTGCTTTCACATCGTATTTTCGTCTATTCTTTCGCTTTCGTTTCATTCACTTTGGTTTGAATAATTTCGCACGGCTGTTGTAGATGGACCTTTTTCATCCGTTTGCTGCAAGTAGAAGCCGGTTCCCATAAGGACCCTAAAATTACTAAGGCACCGCCATTCTATGAACTCGCCGCCTTTCGCCCTCACCCCCACTCCTTTCCTCTCTCCGTGTTTTGCTATTTTCTTTTTTTCCGGCCAGCGCCGCCCGCCATTGGCCAGCAGAAAAGTCACGTGGTATTTTTCTTATGTCTCCGCCGCCGGGTATTTGAACGGGCATACCTCCCTGTTCTGTGGGGATACTTCTGGCCGACGCTGCCATCACTGTTTTGCGAGGTAAGTTTCTGAATGCTTTTTCTTGCTCTGTTATATTCTGCGTAAGCTTGAGCGGTCCCTTACGATGAAATGCGTATTCCCTCCGCGACCGTCGTCTACCCTTTCTTCAGAGTAGGCATTGCGTGCAGCGGCGAGTTCGTCCGGTCGTAAGCTTTGCTTTGGATAAGAGGCCGTGTATTTGTCATGTGCGCGCTTAACTTCTAGCATAATTATCAGCGGCGTAGCATGATCAGTCGGTTGTCGCAAGGTTTTCGTGACGCGAGAATTGTTCACCTGAATTCGCGCTTGTTTTGGCCGACGGCAGCTTGCGTCTGACCATGTAGCGTGTGCGTTCCGAGTTCGTGTAATCTCTTTGTGGCGTGAAGTCATGTTTTGTGTGTTAGCGACCGGGTGGTATTATAATCCCGTTGTTATGAAATTGGAGTGATTTGCTGCGTAATATGTGCTTGGTCGGTGCGGCGAAAATTGAGGCTGTTACGAGCAAAAACATTTGCGGCTAGGTAAAGCAATTTAAGGCCAGCTACTCTAGTGACCGCGCCGTTGATGTACGTTTGATTCGCAATTTCTCTTATCTCTTCGTTAAATTCGCGCACGTTTGAATGGGAACTTGAAATGCATATTCGCACCTCAACGGCTGTACGCCCTTTCTTCCGTGTATGCAGAGATTACCGTTAATTACATCTAACGTTTGCATTACACGTGATGCCGTGCATTTGCAGTGTGCGCGCTTACTTCATCTTAGCAGTCAACGGCGCAGAGTATCCAGTCATTGCGATTTGAACCAAAACACACTGGGTGACTATATTTTTTCAGCAGGCCTGTTTTTGTCAAGCAAAGCCCTGGTTAAACGGGTTTATTGTAAGCGAGTTGAGCGTGGATGCGGCTCTGAACAGATGCGAGAACACGAATTTGGCCATGCTACATTACAACGGTCACTAACTCTCTTCTGTAATGCATTATTGCCTATATTTGCCGACTGTTTGTGGCGCATCTCAAACTTAGTGGTGATATTTTTTCCCTTCTCAAAATGATTATTTCACGGATCAATTTGAGCAAGGTATATTAGAGCAGCTTGGCGTTAAAAAACTAAACCAAAATGCAACTCCCAGCATTATTTCTCACAGGAAGCCACGTCAGCAGCACAAGCCATCTGCACGAGGTCATTACGGACGTTTGTTCCAATAAAATATCTATTTGGTGGCACCAATTAATTTTTGTGATATGCCTCATTCTATTCTCTTGATAATCATCATGACATTGGTTCTCTTTCGAATTTCTTTAGAGTGTATTCCTGTGTTAGTGCAATGGAGAAATATGCCAGAATATATCCCAGCACAAAACAATTCTGTCCAGGCGCCTCCATTAATAACGGTTGTAAATAACCGCAGCCGGTAAAAAAACGTATTGCGTCATTAATTAACTGTAGTAATTAGCTACATAATTTGTACCTAGAGGGACTAGTTCCATCTCTGGTTCGTATGACAAATAAGAGGCCACAAATCTGTAATTACAGTTTACCCGATCGATTGATCGCAGTCTTCTCTGGCGCCTATTCCCAGAATTACAAGCCTGCGTTTTCCACTCGCTTCGCACATGAACGTACGGCCGCAAGTGCAGTTTAGTGTATCCGGCAGCGAAGTCGGGGAAGCAGGGACTTTTCACGTCGCTGTACGTGCACACACGCACAACAGCCTGTCTATATTTTTGTAATCTATTCACAGCAGCCTATAACGACATGAAGGTGAAAGAAGCATTTCTACAAAAACGGCAAAGCACTCTTAACAGCGCGGAATTAAGGTAGGATGTAGGTCGTTAGTAAAAGCGGGCGCTGAGTGAACGCCGCTAATGATTCACAACCATCGCAAGAAAGGCGAATGCAAGGACGCCAGCACACCGCTCGAACGATGGCATTTCGATTGGAGCGCTCTGTATACTGCCGCAAACCATGCGCAAGCCCTCTGTGCAGTGATTGCACGACCACAGTCATGCGAACAGAGCACGAACCGAGCAGTTTTAAATGTCCACGATCGATCCTTTCGTATTCACGACCTATCCTGAGATGTTACAGCATGCCGCACACGTAAGCAAAAACCGCGCTGTACGTATGCGCCAGCGGCATGCACTCCACAAATATCGCCTTGAAGACAAAAATATAAAACAAACACCCTCTCTCTGTGCGTATTGATTAAACGGTTCTCTAGAAATCCTATAAATGCAACCAAAGAGCGATTGCGGCACGAAAACAAGAGCACACTGCACGAAAAACTGCAGCGAGCGGTCCGAAGCGTTGCGAAGGCGTCTGCCCTGAAGCAGCCAACAAAAATGGTGGCACCGCCGCGGACTTAAAGGGACTGCGGCGCCGTGGATGAGGGGAAAGAAAAAGAGGAGGGCAGCGGAGAAGGAGGGGGCAGTTGGCGCAACCTTCGTAATTTAGGTACTTTAGGTTCCCAGACGCACCGGCGTCTTCTATCGGTGTGGGTGGGAACCACCGACGAGGCGGTTCCCACACCCACCATATAGGGGCACTGTTCTCGCAGGACAGCCTGCCTCTACCTCCTGCCTGCCTCTACCTCCCGGCGCTGATGTTTAGATGCCAATTTTCTTCCGCTGTTTATATGATTTGCGCGGCGACGGGGCTGCTTTTCTTACGCTAGCGCCCGTTTATGTTTGCGCTGATACAAAAAAAAAAAACAGCTCCTGTGTTTAATTTTAATGTAAACTGGTTTTTTTTTTATCCCTTTCGTTTCTCCTTTTTAAGGCGCAAAAGTCAGCAAAGAGATTGGCACGCACCCCAGATACCTCAAAACCAGGTTTCTTTGCGGCTGGGCAGTCCTGTTCTACTTCCTATCAATCAATTTCAAGTGCTGCGCGGACCGCATTATTCTAGGACGTTTAAGTTTGGAATTCATAGTTTTGCGAATTTTTTTAAGTGAGCATATTACTCGACCAGATTTAGGAGAAATCCCCAATGTTGAGTACGTTTCTGCAAACGATGATGATCATGATGAAAAAACTTTATTATAGTCGTCTCTGTTAAGACGGAGTCACTGCTTCGGAGTGGCAGTGTCCTCGTCCCTTCAGACGGCGGTCAGGAACCCATGGGCCCTGGCGGCGTCTTCCGCCAGCTGGACGACTGCTGTTTGGACGTCGCGTTGGGAGCTAAGCAGCGCGGCCTCCCATTGCTCGTGCCTCGTAATGCGTACATGTGGTGTCTCCGGTTTACTGGGACACGCCCAAACCATGTGTTGGAGCGTGGCGGCTGCGGCACCGCACCACTTGCACTTAAGTTTAGCATCCACCTGTACGCAGGCGTACTGCTGCATACAGGGGGATGTCAATCTTTCCTTTGCGAGCACATTACTCCTCAAAGCTTCCGATCCGTGGCCAAACCCACAAGCGGGTATGTGCTGAGTCGAAATGAAACACGAGGACAACTTCTATTCTGCCGCCGTAAAAAAGAAGTTGACTACAAAATATTTGCAACCATCGTATCTAGGCGCCTTCAATTTGTAATCACTAGGTTAGCAAGGTCCCACCAAACTTGCGGTATTCGGGGCAAATATCGTATTGCTCGTTCCGCCTCAGAGTGCGTGCCTATTCGTTAGATCAGGTGGCCCTAATAAAAAATTCCCCGCATTTACCCGAGGGGAAGAATGTGAAAGTGCGAATGCAGGAGTTGAATTTGCGCGGTTCGGTAATGTTCGCGAAAGTGAGATCACACACACACACACAACTACAAAGAAAGAAAGATGCATTTATTCACAGACACCTATTTGTGTTGTCGTTGTACTTGATTGCTAGAGCGTATCTCAGCTTCGAAATTTCGTGTCAGTACTTCTTTAAGCGGGTGCATTAGCCCTTCTCACGCCCGATTCCTGGCCAATCCCCCACGTGGGTATGTGCCATGCACAGACACCTATTTGTGTTGTCGTTGTACGCCCGATTCCTGGCCAATCCCCCACGTGAGTATGTGCCATGCAGAGACACCTATTTGTGTTGTCGTTGTACTGGATTGCTAGAGCGGATCTCAGCTTTGAAATTTCGTGTCAGTACTCATTTAAGCGGGTGCATTAGCCCTTCTCACGCCCGATTCCTGGCCAATCCCCCACGTGGGTATGTGCCATGCCAGCGGCCAGGCTGCGCGCGCCCATCTCCCCCCGTTGCCAAGGAATACGAGGAGATTCCTGGCCAATCCCCCACGTGGGTATGTGCCATGTCAGCGGCCAGGCAGCGCGCGCCCATCTCCCCCCGTTGCCAAGGAAGACGAGGAGCGCGCGCACCGGCTGCTGTTGCTATGCGGACGGCGGCGGAATGCGGACGGCGGCGGAAGCTTCAGGCTCGCTTAAGAAGTGCATTCGCACTTAAAATTGACCTTGAAAAAGCTTTTAATTGGGTCTCTCACGACTTCTTAATCGCACTTCTCACAGGAGTCAACTTAGTCAACTTAGGTGATATGTTTGATAAGGGCATCAAGCTGTGTTATAAGCAGTGCACTATACCGCTTATCCCCAATCGTATTCCGTCTTAGCCGAGTGCGATCAAGTCATTGGTCAGACAAGGCTGCTCCTGTCAACCTTGCTGTTTGCGTTGTAGCTAACCTTCTCTGTCTCAGCATTCAGCAGAGTCAAAGAGTGAACGGTTTTTTCTGACAGTCGTGCGAAGTTCGGGTGCGAGCTCATGCTGAT
Source organism: Haemaphysalis longicornis (assembly GCA_013339765.2). Classification (NCBI taxonomy): domain Eukaryota; kingdom Metazoa; phylum Arthropoda; class Arachnida; order Ixodida; family Ixodidae; genus Haemaphysalis; species Haemaphysalis longicornis. The sequence goes on along the minus strand of CM023451.1, from coordinate 95,132,499 downwards.
GATATCGAGCATTTTTGCTCTGGCAAAAGGAGTGTCCAGGGAGCCCTTACAGCGACTAAGTAGTTCTTTGATTTGTCTTAAGCGGATGTTACCATAAAAATCTAAGGGATTCTCAACTGAACAATGGGGAACGAAACCATCTAAATTTGCTGGTGCTATTTGGGATAGTGCCTTACTTCAGTACCTAGGCGGGCCTTTGCAACAAATACGGAACGCAGGCCTGAATGGTCGCCAGTACTCACGTAAGTGAAGCGCTCATCGCAGGCATGGAATGGTCGAGATCTCTTTGTGTTTGAACGTGCAACAGTGTGTAATGTCGTTGTTGCTACAAAGCTCATTAGTGTGCTTCAAGTGCTTCACTGTGCGCGATCCAAAGATCAGGCTCTACATAGAGCTTTTGGTACATTTGTGGGCAATGCTTAATGGGACTTTATGGACAGGGACAACTTGTTTCTTCCTTTGAAGGCTGGGGTCTTCGGTTCATGCATTTGTTTGTGCGCCAACTTGTGTCTCATTTTTCCTTCTATAAAATGGTTGATCACCCGCTTTTACTAACTGCACTTCAGCAGCCCATATATTTCCACGTGCCTTTTTTTGCTTATTTCTACGGGCGAAGTTAACCCGAAGCCACGATCGGGATTTCTAAAGGAGGTTGTGGAACCTTTTAACTTTCCTACCGCGAGGTTTTTCTTGGAAAATCAGTTCAGTATTTAAACAGAAAATTATGGCGAGTACTCTAATTAAAATTATATTTCCGGTGCCTATTTATCGCCAGCATTACTTAGGCCGCCATCGATTTATTGTAAGGGTTAACGCGCCGACGCAGTGCAGGCGATGAGACGCGTCGTAGTTCAGGGCTCCAGATTAATTTTGACAGCTTGGAGATTTTTAACATGCACCGAAATGTCGAAAACCCGGACATTTTTGCTTTTTGCCTCAATCAGAAAAGCAGCCGCCGCGGCCGGGAATCGAACCCGCGTCGTCGTAGTTAGGCCACCAGAAACGCTAAGTTTTAAAAACGTGTAATGAGTATGTGTCTTCCGCCAAATGCAAAGACGTTTGTATTTACGCTTTATTCTTCCAGAGTCCCAGTTAAGACATGGCTGCGGGAAAAGGGAGCGTCTGTTTCTTGATAAGACGATTCTCGCATATACAATCAACCGCAGACAATTGATCATTGTTTTGTGTCGGGCCAGTCGCTGTTTTCTTCTGGGGCGTTTTGCAGCGGACTCTCAAGAAGGACAATAAAAATACTCCTCAGTGCACTCGGTTGCCGCTTTTTCATGATTCTAATCCGCTACCTTATGATGTATTTGTAGTGCTTTGTTTGTGCAGCTTGTGACAGTGTCGCGTGCCTTACCTGCATGCCAACGAAGTTCATTTTTCGAGAGCTGGCTGCGTTGATGAGGACTGTTTATGGGGCGCAGAATCATCCGCTGGACTGCTTGAACATTTCGCATGCGTGCATCTGCTTGCCTAACGTTTGAAGGACGCAAAACGCAAATGGACTTTGGGCTCCTCCATCGATGCCTGTTAGCTTTCGTGTTGTTTGCATCACACAGAAGCTAGTCCAGCTCAAGAAGTTCACCGTCAAAGGATTGCAGTGTATGATGTTTGAGCGGGATACAAAGAATGTTAAGATTGAGCTACTTTCGGTACCGCGTCACATGGAAAACCGTAGAGTATCCGAAACGCTCTAACCATTTCGAACCGCGTGTATGCGTTTCCTAGTTAGTACAGCGAGCCGTCGTCTGAGCTTGCTATAGGGGTTATCTCACAGCATAAACGTATCTAAAGAATGCAAAACCACCCCAACAGAAATAAATAACAGACAAAATGGACTTACAATGGTTAAAACCACGCCGTTGAGAAATATTCAACAGAAATTGCCGAAATCGACCTAAAAGCGGCACACCCACAAAAATGTACAAGACGCAGAAGCTGACACTGACCAAAAGGTAACGAAAATACCCAAAATCCAATTTAAAATGCATAAGATATCAAGGAATGCGATATCAACGGAAGGGGATATCAAAGGAAGAGGATATCAACGGGGGTTGCCTAAAAATGGTGTTTCATTGAAGATTCAGTTAAAAATCTAAGACGGACATCTGTATAAAAACTTTCCATTTCAGCATCATTATAATCATAATCATCATAGTCATCATCATCAGCCTACTAGGTCCACTGCACCAGAAAGATCTCTCGCATTGACCTCCAACTGGTGCTAGAACCATAGAGTTTCTAAATATCGCCTTGAGTGGAAAGTGTCGCTCCGGTCGCACGCCGCCGTAGGAATTGTGGATACTGTGGAAATCGGATTGGCAGCAAGTGGCTAGTGCAAAGGGCTATGGATTAGGCTTCTCGGCTCGAAGCGCTTGTTAGTTCTGTTCTCGGTATGCCACTGTCTGTTATTCAATGGCTATCACAGACATGTCTAAATAACAACGTGATTAGCACTTAACGCATGTGCTCGCGTTATCGGGGAGCTTCATAAGATCAAGGGGTGACCACATGCAGCAACGGTGACAAGCGCGTGAAAAACGTACCCCAAAAGGTGCGACAACAGAATGTACTGGTCGAAAGCGACAAGCGAAAAAAATTAATACACTGCCGCCTATGTCCACTGCGGTCGTCGCTCGTCGCTACAGTTCACTGTACCGTCACTGCCACTAGCTTGTGGGCTTCTTCTGGCCGGCAAAAAAGCCAGCAAGGGCCCGGCGTTCTGTGTATAAGTTTATACCGCTTGCTGCTGTCGCCCACGCTATAGCCACCAAATAAACTTTGCTATAGCAAAGTTTATAGCACACACTATCTGTTTTCTGTACCCATTCAGTTACAATTTTCATGTCGCCCGTAGCCGTCGCTGCGTGTACGAAGCATGCGCTGCCTTGGACAGGCGCAATGGGGCAACCTACATAGCCACTTGACAAGGCAGTATTTATTTGCCATTTATAGCATACATGCAATTTCTTAATGCTTTGCTCGTGTACTTGCAGACTTACGGTAATAGGCTTCCCCTCTACGTTTATTTATATCTGTCCGGACAAAAGAAATAAATACAACGCGAATTACATCATTCTTGCATCTCTATGTTGCATCTGCGTCGCCTGCCAAGGCGCTTAGCATACTGTAGGGAGCAGTCTAGATTGGGTGCTGTGGCCTCCTACATTTAATTGGAGAGCGTAGGCCCGACCAGAACGAGCGGCCGCCCAGCTGCTGACTCGACGTTCCATCTGTTGTCGCGTGCAACTGCTGACGCTGACCAAGGCACCGTTATGATGGTTAGGCTCTGATGGTGACGATGGCGATGGTGTTGCTACAGGGCTCCCCCCCCCCTAGCATGAAGCGCGGTAAAGTAACGAACGTAAATAACAATGCACGAAAATGCACTATGCACTATATTCAGGTAAGTACAGAAGGGGCCATCAGTAATGTATGCCCCCGTTCCATGTCCTTGGGTGGTCGTGATCAGTCCCGTGAGAGCATCCGGTGAGTAGAAGCCGTCGGGTGGTCTTTGCTCAGAGTGGCGGAGGGGACGAAACAGCGGGCGGTTTTGAAGTCCCGACTTGAAAGAATCTAGAGCCGCGGCTATGGTGTAGACGAAATGGTAATGCTCCGAGAATTGGCGCTCCACGAGCAGCCTCTTGCGATGCGTGCGCATCGGCGTTCGGCTGTCGGTTCGATTAGGCTGATGTCCTTGACATGGAAGTTTCGAGGGTGGTTTCGGGTTCAGAATTGTTGCGCAGGTTCATAGTGCGTCCGTGGTATGACACCTTTTCTGAGCGCGACTACAGCAAGACACGTGACTGCCAGAGTGCCGACGAGTATTTGCACGAATCCGGAGCCGCCGTCCACCGGGAACGTGCCAAGGGCGTTGGGCCATTGGACCATTGACGGCTTGGGGGCGTGCACTAAAGGAGCCCCTGCGACGAAACTCGCTTTGGCGACTGCTGCTTATGACGTCGGTGGCGATGTCGGCGGCGCCGAGTAACAGACTTCGTCTTGTCAGCAGATTGTGTGGCCTAGGTCGGGTCATCCAAGTGACGAACGATAGCCCGGTTTCGCGGTGGGGCCTTGGGTGTGCTGTCAACTTCCTTTTGTGCATAAATTTCTGGGCGTTGCGCTGGTAGCCGGAGGGATGGGATGTAGTCGTCACTGGTGGCATTTTCACGTCCTCGAGAATCCAGGTGCACTATTGACTGCAGCAGGACAGGAGACGTGAGCTCATCGGGGTTGGCGCGGGGTGCAACGACGTGCGTCTCGCGTGAGTCATGCTGCCACTGCAGTGGAGCAGGGCAGTCTGTCAACTTTGTGGTACATATGACGAGCGACAGTGGCGTAGCGGGCGATGAGGTTGGGCAGGATTTGGTGGTAACACCGAAAACTTGCTTACTATAGCCCTCGCATGAGGCGGTAGAAGCGGCCGAGGCGGGCTGTGACTGGTAGGTTTCCGTGACGTCCTCCACTGCAAGTGTCGTCGGTGGAGGGTGGCTGCCGCGCTGGAGATGGCGTCTAGATGGCCCACAGTAGAGGCCGCGGAAGAAGGCAATGGCGCAGAGTGTACAATGGGCGGCTGCGGTGCGTGCGCAGAGCGTGCGTGTACCTCTTCTGGTGCGGGCCGAAAGCGTTTGTCGCTGAAGCCGTAGTGCGCGAGCACGGCAGCACGAAGGTCATCGTAGGTGTGGCGCTTGGCGGTGGTAGGGCGAGGACGGGGCTGAGCTCTAGCGGAAGCGTCTCCCAGAGGATGGAGTGCTTCAGAGGTTGTACACTGACGTGGTTGAGCGAGAGAGTGGCCTCATACTTAATTGAAGAACCATCCTCCGTCGTGGCGTCCGTCGAACACCGGTATCGGCGGGTCCCCCACGCCGCAAGGTCGGTGGGCCGCTGACCGGGAATATGGGGCGGAACTCCCGGGTCACCACATGTAGGGAGAAGACTCGGTTGGGTGCTGTGGCCTCCTGCATTTATTTGGAGAGCGTAGGCCCGGCCAGAACGAGCGGCCGCCAAGCTGCTGACTCGACGTTGCATCTGCTGTCGCGTGCAACTGCTGACGCTGGCCAGGCACCGTGATGATGATTGGGCGCTGATGGTGAAGATGGCGATGGTGTCATTGTAGTACGATAATGATACTGCTGATACTGTATTGAGAGGAAGCAAGCACAGAGGTTAAAGGTGTTGTGCCACCAAATTTGTTGCTTGTGCATTCTTTGTTGCAACGTTTGATATTTCGTTACAAGGCATGATACATGCTCTCACATGCACATATTCTGAGTAAAAAATTTAATATCGCACACTTCATGTTAACAGGATTCGGTTTTGGTTTCTGGGCACCGATTCAAGCAGTGACGTCACAGTGTTGCAAGGACGCTCTGCCACGTGTGTCTACCATGCGGCGCTGCGGTACGCTGCGACTTTACTGAGGCGTCTGCTCACGCACACACGTGCTTCACCACGGAAGTAAACACGCCGACTCGCCATGTCAAGCCGCGACAGCTCCGGCCCGGACTCTTTGTCTGCATCCTTGGAGGCAGACAAATGAGAACCACGGATATGCAAAGCATAAAAATGCTAAAAGAACCCACTCAAAAAAAAAAAGCTTCCGCCGCCACGAATTTAACCCGCAACGTTGAGCGAGCGGGAGCGACGCGCGAGCAACTGCGCCACCGCACAAATGGTTTTACAACGCGAAATAGCCGGTGTACTAGATGGAGGCCCATCCTTGGAGTCGTACGTCGGTGTGTACTAGCTAGTTTACAGAATTCCTGGCTTGCAAACTCAAATTTCTTAAATAGCACTTGCGCAGCAAGGCTCCGCGAAGCCCCCGCAATAGCTTATCGCCATCAACTCTGCTCCGTGAAAACGCTCGCAAAAATAAGTGTGCCCGGCTGCGACTGCGATTTTCCACTGTACGGATAGTGCTTGCCGTACTTTCGTTTTACGTTTTACGTTAAAAACCTTTGCCGATGTTGATCTCTTATTACCCAAATTACCCTACGTAACTCTTCTTCTGGAAAAAACTGACCTTATATTTTTTACAGGCGAGCCGATCGCACACGCATTCCGGGGTAGCGGCGTCACCGAAGAGCACGGCCGAAGCGTCGAACGCCAAAATACGAATCGCATTACCGCTAGTGTTGAGTTGTATGGGCTTCATGGACCTTACTGAGTTTATTACACTCTAGAAACTAACAAAATAGAGCCGCGTTCATTGTGGCACGAATGTTGTCGGGGCGCAGTTTTCACTTCTTTGTCGATTCCCGACGACGCGTCGGGCGACCAGTCAGGCGACCAAAAGGTTTTGTTGGCGTCTTCGGTCGGCGAGTCAGTCACACTACGGCGATTTTCCATCGGCCGACGTGTCTGTGTCGCCGTCCGCGTAGTGTGACAACGCAGTCTGGCAATTCGGCAGTTGGCCGATGGTTTGGGGACTCGTCGGCGTCGCCGTCGCGTCGGCCTAGTGTGTCTGATACGACCAAGCGACCAAACAAACTGTGGTAACTGGAGTGTAGCAAGCACTCACAGCACCTGATTTTAAGGTGCTGTGAGTGCTTGCTACCTGTGCTGAATTAGACAGCTTGTGCTCATACTCACATCATCGCATTCGTGCTGTTCTTCGTGGTGAGCTTCTCTGCAGCCGGACTCTGTGGTGGAGACAGACTGCCTGAATTCGGAAATGCGGATACTGCCTCTAGCATTTGTATGTGTTAGAGTTTACGACCTCTTCAAACTGCAGTGTGGTGCTCCCATGCTCTTTCCGTGTTGTGATTTTCATGTATTTTGGTGTTTTTCTTATTCGACTATTTGTTTTTTTGAAATTTGCATTTTGGGCGCTTGCCCCTATTCATTTATATCTGATTCGCTGCAAACCTGCCATAGCTTTGCTGGTGCGGGTGTTGTTCCCCACCTTTTTTCTTGTTTTATTTTGGAAAGGGGAACACGGAAATAAATTGGAAATTGGAGTTCAAGTTGACGTCGCTGGTGTCGCTAACGTGGTATGACGTCACAAACTTTGTTATGCTGGCAATTCACTGACGTCATGGTTAGTGGCGCCAGTGGTGGGTCCCGGTTTCCAGAAGAGCATTTAGGTAATTTTTAGAAGCGAATAAAGATATATATTAAGCGCTTGCTGTTCCCAGCACTTCGTGTTGAGGGTCCTTGCATGCAGAGGAAGCCTACAGCAGGCTTTTTACAGAGTTAAAATTTGGTGGCACAACACCTTTAGGACAATCTAAGTAATTTTTTTCAGCTTAATATCTCAAAAATAAAAAAAAACCCTACCCATTTTGGAGTACGTAATAATTGAAAACTATATCCAGGACGGGCTTCTGTATCTGGCGAGTGAGCCAAAGGCAGGACTTCTGCTTTTTTCCCCTTTGTAACCCCCCAAAATTTGTTTTTCATCAGAAGCCCGCTAACACAGTGTCTTATACAAAATAAAATTTCTTAACAGCGCACTTTTGGCAGCAATGTTTTAACAGAAGCTCAATTTGCGTAGCCACAAAGTAGCTACCGGCCATGCGACGCCGAAGTTCCGGCCCAACTACACGGTATGGCGGCACCCATGGAGGCGTAAAGCGCTTTTGCCGAATCACATTGACGCTAGCGCCTGATTCCACTCTAGGTGAGCTAGTGAGAAACTCTATGGCTCAAGCCCATTCTTCGCCTCCGAAATTTCTCATTTGGTCCCTCCATCGAGTATTCGGCCATCCTGTTCTTCGAGACACGTTCCCAGTAAACAAAGTTTTAACCGGCCAAAAAAATATAGTTTCTAGAGCCAGTAAATCATCATCATCATCATGATTATCGTCGCCGTGGTCGTCACCGCAGCCGACTGCTTGCGTGTGTGTAAATGTCTGTGAGGTGCGTTCTTGTGATGGAAGCACGTAATCCCCACGAAAGGATCTCGGGACAATACGCCCCGAATGGTTACAGATCGCATTGAATTCATTGATGCTGGTTAACCTGCAGGAACGCGTGGCCAGAGGGCAGCCCAGACGTAGGCTAGGCTTCCGTGCATTTTCATTCTGCATGTGTTAAAAGTGCCTTGCAGCAAAGCTAACTTTATCGCGAATGGTCAGCCGGACACGGCTGTAGCTGGGCGTGTCTTGCACACCCTTCTCGTAATTTTTGTGCCACCTCGATATCACGTGCTAACAAACTTCGCTGATCAGTCACATTCACGGAATTAAATGGGGCGTGACTTTCAAATTTTTCGCGTGACATTTTTTTTTGTGTAAAGTGGTGTTAAAAAAGGTCCTTCTGTGGCTTTCCACTATATATCTTTCCCTGGCTTTTCCTGGCTTTGTTCTCTGAAGAAAAATTAGGGCAAAGAACATAAAAACATTTATTTGAGGTCGAATGTGGTGTAGGAATATTCACAGCCCAACAATACAGGGCGCACCATGTAATGCCACTGCGCATGGAGGATAGAATTACTCATCGGCAAAGGCAGAAATGGGGTCCGATGTGATTTCCTCGTGGCCTTTCGCCAATGACCGCATATTTTTTTCTCGTGGTATATGGTAAAAGAAAAACAAACAAACAACACAATCGTCCGCGTCATCCACACGTGCGAAATGTCTCGTAACAGCTGTTGCCATTGTCCAAAGAAGCAGAGGAAGAAAAGGAACCTGTACGAACGTTGTAGTGTGTACAATCACCATGGAATTCCATGACTTGACTCCGGAGATGATTCTCATGATATTTTCATACGTACCTCAGGAAATCCTTCAAGAAATATTCTGGATTTCCTAGCGATAGATGCAGCTGGATTTGGACCCGTCCTTGTTCGACGTGGATTGCATCGACCCATTGCTTGCGTCCCACCCGCAGCGAGTGAGGAAAATCCTTCGAGAATTCATCCGGATTTCCTAGCGGTGGATGCAGCTGTCTTTGGACCCGTCATTGTTCTACGTGGTTTGCATCGACCCATGGCTTGCGGCCCACCCGCACCGAGTGAGGAAAATCCTTCGAGAATTCATCCGGATTTCCTAGTGATGGATGCAGCTGTCTTTGGACCCGTCATTGTTCGACGTGGTTTGCATCGACCCATTGCTTGCGTCCCACCCGCAGCGAGTGAGGAAACTCCTTCGAGAATTCATCCGGATTTCCTAGCGATGGATGCAGCTGCCATTGAACCCGTCATTGTTCGACGTGATTTGCATCGACCCATTGCTTGCGTCCCACCCGCAGCGAGTGAGGGAAATCCTTCGAGAATTCATCCGGATTTCCTAGCGATGGATGCAGCTGTCTTTGGACCCGTCATTGTTCGACGTGGTTTGCATCGACCCATTGCTTGCGTCCCACCCGCAGCAAGTGAGGAAAATTCTTCAAGAAATCACCCCGATTTCCTAGCGATGGATGCAGCTGCCATTGAACCCGTCATTGTTTGACGTGATTTGCATCGACCCATTGCTTGCGTCCCACCCGCAGCGAGTGAGGAAAATCCTTCGAGAATTCATCCGGATTTCCTAGCGATGGATGCAGCTGTCTTTGGACCCGTCATTGTTCGACGTGGTTTGCATCGACCCATTGCTTGCGTCCCACCCGCAGCGAGTGAGGAAAATCCTTCGAGAATTCATCCGGATTTCCTAGCGGTGGATGCAGCTGTCTTGGACCCGTCATTGTTCTACGTGGTTTGCATCGACCCATGGCTTGCAGCCCACCCGCACCGAGTGAGGAAAATCCCTTCGAGAATTCATCCGGATTTCCTAGCGATGGATGCAGCTGTCTTTGGACCCGTCATTGTTCGACGTGGTTTGCATCGACCCATTGCTTGCGTCCCACCCGCAGCGAGTGAGGAAAATCCTTCGAGAATTCATCCGGATTTCCTAGCGATGGATGCAGCTGTCTTTGGACCCGTCATTGTTCGACGTGGTTTGCATCGACCCATTGCTTGCGTCCCACCCGCAGCGAGTGAGGAAAATCCTTTGAGAATTCATCCGGATTTCCTAGCGATGGATGCAGCTGTCTTTGGACCCGTCATTGTTCGACGTGGTTTTGCATCGACCCATGGCTTGCGTCCCACCCGCAGCGAGTGAAGAAAATCCTTCGGAATTCATCCGGATTCCTAGCGGTGGATGCAGCTGTCTTTGGACCCGTCATTGTTCGACGTGGTTTGCATCGACCCATTGCTTGCGTCCCACCCGCAGCGAGTGAGGAAAATCCTTCGAGAATTCATCCGGATTTCCTAGCGATGGATGCAGCTGTCTTTGGGACCCGTCATTGTTCGACGTGGTTTGCATCGACCCATTGCTTGCGTCCCACCCGCAGCGAGTGAGGAAAATCCTTCGAGAATTCATCCGGATTTCCTAGCGATGGATGCAGCTGTCTTTGGACCCGTCATTGTTCGACGTGGTTTGCATCGACCCATTGCTTGCGTCCCACCCGCAGCGAGTGAGGAAAATCCTTCGAGAATTCATCCGGATTTCCTAGCGGTGGATGCAGCTGTCTTTGGACCCGTCATTGTTCTACGTGGTTTGCATCGACCCATGGCTTGCAGCCCACCCGCACCGAGTGAGGAAAATCCTTCGAGAATTCATCCGGATTTCCTAGCGATGGATGCAGCTGTCTTTGGACCCGTCATTGTTCGACGTGGTTTGCATCGACCCATTGCTTGCGTCCCACCCGCAGCGAGTGAGGAAAATCCTTCGAGAATTCATCCGGATTTCCTAGCGATGGATGCAGCTGTCTTTGGACCCGTCATTGTTCGACGTGGTTTGCATCGACCCATTGCTTGCGTCCCACCCGCAGCGAGTGAGGAAAATCCTTCGAGAATTCATCCGGATTTCCTAGCGATGGATGCAGCTGTCTTTGGACCCGTCATTGTTCGACGTGGTTTGCATCGACCCATGGCTTGCGGCCCACCGTCAGCGAGTGACGAAAACCCTCGAGCGTGCCCCCACGTTGCTCAGTCTGCAAATTATCGCAAAAGTCGTAGACTCGGACATTAGAGCTTGAGCGTCAACTGGAAGTCCAGTCTTAAAGTACCTGGTGATGCCCGCAGCAGCCTTTCTCACCCGGCCTTCCTGGCCGTTCCTGGACATTGTGAGACCTTCGCAACCACTATGCTCTGGGGCCGGCACAGGCTCGCTGCGAACGACATCCGCAGGCAAGAAACGGTTCCTCCTCTCAGGAGGCTCGTGACCTCGGATCACCCGCCGATTCGCGCCGATGTTCTCCACCGACTACGTTGCAGCTTTCCTCGACTTGATCGTGCCTAGCTTAACTTGCAGCAGATTTCCCGCCGCAAAAGCTGGACCTCTATCAAGGGGGTGGTCCATCCTCGTCATTTATCGGTGAGTGTGATCTCCCTGGACGGACTGATTCAAGTTTCAAGAAGCTGCCCGGGCATCGCAACGCTCGAAATCGGTTCAGTGCAAACGGAAGGCGACGTCTGCATGGCCCATGCAGGCTCTTCAGGGCTCCCTACGACTCACGTCGCGGCGCGCGATCCACGGTTGTGGACAATGGCTACTAAAACGGCAAATACGCACGCCACCCTTACTTGAGCGTTTAGAAGTTCCCTCTATGAACATGGACACAAAGCTGTTCTCAAAGCTGATGTCGAGCATCAGGAAGACACTGCGGCATGTCCACCTCGACGTAAGCAAGCTACCGGACCAATCGCTTCACATACTGCGAACCTGCAAGACGCTCGAACGCTTGTGCGTGCAGGGCCTGTGAGGCAACGCCATTGTTTTCGCAAATTACGCCACCTACCCTTAATACTTGGTGCTTCCTTCCACACCGTGTCTGACCCCGCCGAAGCTGTCTGGCAGCTGAGGTCAATTGTGGACGGTCAGGACAAGAGGTCCCCGCAAGGCAATACCCCGCTGGAGTTGAAAACACTCTTTGCATGTCATGACATGTATGTCAAGATAAGGCGCACGGCAAATGCATTCGTTGAATACTTCACTGAAATTCATTTCTAATGATGCCGCACATATTGGAGCTTGAAGCACTGTTTTCTACTCGCGGTGAGCTCTCCTATCACCCTGGAAGCTGGACACCTCATTTCTGCTGGGATCTCAACGCTTAAGTACTTCACCGTAACGTTAGACGGTGTGTGATTAGCATCACCTACAGCGCACTACCATTTATCCCATTTAGTTCCTGTCTAATGTATACACTAAAAAAAACTTAAAAAAATCGAGGACAAAACCCGCACCAACAAAGCTATCGCAGGTTTAAACCAATTCAAAATAAATAAAATAGGCACTAGGCCAAACATACTTTTAGAAAAAAGCCGATTCGATGTTGATAAAAAGAAAAAAAAATGACACTCCACATCCAAAGGCGCTTTTTTGTCAATAAAAAATGGTGCTTGTCACATTGTGTAGAGACAGGCGTTTACTACATTGCGCTTTTCGCACACCCGTTCCTTTCGCCTGTCTTCGTCTGTCACCCCTCCCCTTCTTTCTGTCAGTAGTAGAAGGTACGGAATAATGAGAGGGAATAGGGGATCAAGACACACACTCTGACATATGAGCTATTAGTAGTAGTTGTAAAAATATTAAGCGAGGTTGTGGCTGCGTGAACCACAAGGTATTATATTGTACGATACTCAGCATGCTTTCGGGCTTCTAAAGTGTGTTAACTTCCCCCATCCCCCCATCTGTAATAATTCTGTGGGCATGTAACACTATGATAGGCTTCCGATGTAGCACACTGTAGTTAGAGTGTGGCCAAGAGTCCAAGCGCTTGCGCTCAAAGTAATTGGTTGGGTAATTCGTTAATTTCTTGATGCATCACATATGCCAGGCTCAACAGCGATTTCAGTACCGCAATGCGGGTACGTGGTCGTCTATGGGTAAGTGCCCTTTAGCTCTACAAATAGCAGCAACTGTCCGGTATGCGCGGCATAGCCATAACAGGCCGAAAGTTGTCTGAGTGGCGCTGGTTAGCATCCTCAAGCGCAGCTTGCAATTTCGTAGGAAGAAGTATTGCCGAAAGTTGTGAGGAGTCCGTCCTCCTCCGTTGTCTAGTCCTAATAGCATTACAGCGGTATTCTGGAGGTCGTGGGTTCAGGATCTACCCGGTGCGCATGTTTTTGTCCGCTTTGTTTTTCAAGCATTTCGGAAAAGGACTTTAAAAGTAAGAAAGTTGCAGGTACTGCACCGCACAAGGACCTTAAGGTGCATTGTTCACGCTGCATGGCTGATACCTGCGGGTCAGGTTAAGTGTCCTGGGGTTTCTTGGGCATGTATGTATGTCTCAGCGTATGTATGTCTCAGCGGGTCACCTGCGCCCCGGCGCCACTTCACTTTAAGATTAGAGGCGGAAACCATATTCGGAACTGCCTGGGCGTCCATTAACGTCACGGCCCACAGGTGGTTCATCCGGTCGGCGCCTAAGGCAGTAACCACGGGCAGAAACTCCAGACTCACCAACGGGTTGCGGAAATCTTTCAACTTGCACGGCCTGGCTATCACATCTGCGTGCACAAAAATTGTGTTGAGTCCGGATGGCAAATGAGGTAGAATAACTTGGCAATCCTGATTTGCAGCGTTTTGAAAAACAGAAGACCTGGCACCGTGTGCCGAAACGCCCACCAAAGCTGCCCCTTGAACGGTGCTCGCCATCGCGCGTCCATGCTGCAAAGATGCCGGAAAGAAATTCCGCCTTGAGCAACTAGCCAGGACAAAAAGGCTGTACACCCCTCCCAGTTTTGGCACGGTTACACAAGTCAGATCCCAAACCCTCTAAACCTTCCGTCATTACCCCGTCCTCAAACCCCTAGAGAAACATTGGCTGGAATGGTCCAAGGCGAGGCCTCTGCCAGTACGAACGACCCGTGTGCATGGCTACTCGTTACTTCATCCCAAACTGGCTTTGTTTCAACTTCTAGTTGTTAATTGTTATTGAAATGTATTACTATCAATAATTTTTTGTGTTCCTGTAAGGGCGAGTAATTATTCCTTCCCATGATTTTGTTCACAATGTCGATTGCAGCATCAGTAAAGGCGCTTGAAAGAGTAGTTTTCGAATGTCATGCCGAGGATACGCATATTTTTGTCTGATCGTATGTGGCAAAAGACGAACAAACCAACAACATCGTCGGCGTCATTAATATAAGCGTATTTTCTAGTGACAGACGTTGTCACCGCCAAAAGGCGAAGAGGAAGAAAACTAACCTGCACGGACTCTGCATTGGTGAGATTTGCCATGGGCAAGTAAACAAAAAAGGGTCTTGCTAAGGACAGTCAAGATCCACTTGCAGACGCAGCATTTCAGGCTGAGCCAGATTCACCATGACAGTCCTTAAACTGCTTCAGTGGAACAACCGCTCCCTGGACGATTCTTGTGCTGAACTTAATTATCTTCTTCCCCTTACGTCCCCAAATATTGTCTTAATTCGAGAAACTTGGTTACTGCCTCAAAAAGTGTTTAGGTTTCTTAATTTTCGCTCAGTTCGGTTGGAAAAGTCCCAGGGTCGAGGCGGCGGCATCCTGACCTTGGTCTCTTCAAAGTTTTGCCATAAATTTTCTTTGCCGTTTCACATGATATGGCGAATAATTTAAACATTAATATTACATGTGCGAATTTATGGGGTCAGACTGTTCTCAATAGCAAACGTTTATTTCCCAGTGGGGGCACCTCGACTGCTTGCTTAGATGACATTGTGTCGAATATTCAAAGACAACTATTACCAGCTGGAGATTTTAATTCCCATCATACCTATTGGGTCTTCTGCACGCATAGCTGCGGCAGACGCCTGTGGTCATGGGCATCAGACAATGATTTCGAGTGTATCATTCTCGCTCCGTTACGTTTTTGCGTGGCGGTGTCTGATCGGTCCCTGACCGAACGTCTGCTTCGAATGGAACATTTTATCTGACTGGGCTACGGAGAACTGCGGGACAAAAGCGATCACCTACCTATGGACACTCTATTATCACTTCCCCCCGAATGGTTTCTCGTTCAGAGTGGAAATTTGGCAACCAGGACAAGTTTAAAAAAGTCCTTTTCCAGTCATTCGAGTATATTCATTGGTTTGACACCGATTAAAAGGCATTCAGGCTAATTCTGTATTGTACGTTGCAATCCAGAGTTCTGAATTCATGTTAAATCACCCCATGAATATCAGTATATCGCTGGTGCACTAAGGAGTGCGATAGGGGGACTCGCCTCCGTAAGGCAGCGTGGAAGTGCCTGCTTTGTAACCAATGCCCCGCGAACTCATCTAGAGGACTGTGATTTGGGCGAGTTGGTGAATGTTCATGATTGATAATCCAGCGCGCGAAAACACGGACAAAAAAGAACGAGAATTAGACAGGACAGCGCTGCTGTCCTGTCTAATTCTCGTTCTTTTTTGTGCCGTGTTTTCGCGCGCTGGATTGTCAATCATGAACTCATCTAGTTAAAAATTAACGCTGCTGAGTTCAAGCGAGTGGTGGCAGAGTCCAAGTTAAAATGTTGGCTGTGTCAAATCTCACGGCAGCCGTGAGAATTACCTTCGGGAAATTCTCACGGCAGTTTCCATAAAAAGATGGCTGGCCTAAAATTTGCTGAATAATAATACGTCCCGACGTAACCTGTATAACCTAACCGAACCTATCGTAACTTAACCTAACGCATCATAACCTACCCTACTCCAGCCCACCTGGCACAAACCTAAACTAACCCAGCCCAACGATACAGCACAAAACCTATATTCAACGTAATTCAACCCATTCTAGAGATCGTGTGTGCCGATCTGTTGATATAGTAAGAACTAAACTAAAGAAGTATTAACAAAATCAGGATGACCGAAATGTCTCAAAGCTAAAAAAACCATCGCAAAGTTAACTGAGCCTTTTCTTTTATAACGAAATACTATACCACAGCGCTATAAGGGCAGCTGGAAGCACGGCGTTTTAGTGAATATTTATCTCATAGAATCACCGTGTAGCGTGCTTAGCCAATTATTGGCGACTGCTGTGAGAAATTTCTGACGGTGACTCTCATGGTTGCCTGAATAACAGACACTACCTAAAATATTATTCAAAACTGAACAATGCCCTTTCGGACGCAAAACATAGAAAAGAGTTGTTTTGTTTAGTGGCAAATAAAACAACCACAGAAAACTATATTAAGTCGCTTCAGTCGTACTGTCTCCCCGTGAAGGGCAGGATAACCTTGACTCGCCTTCCGACTTATGGCGTCGGGGGTTCAACCATTCAAAATCTCGTTTATAACTCGGGTTTTTTCCTTCCTGTGTTGGGCCCGAACTAGAAACCGCGCTGACATCTCCCCAGTCTTCGCCTCCTGCGCCTAATCGGGTCACAGTAAGAATGTTGAAATTCATGTGCTCGGATTACACGGATCACGTGCTTTTGGTTTTAAATAAGTCTATCAAAAGTGAGTTGATTGCACAACAGTGGAAGCTAGTAAAAATATTTCGATGCTCAAAAATTCAATATCAGTATATGAAATTGACAACATTCGGGCTATACCTCTCAATTCGATTCTTGTAACATTGGTGGAGAAAGTACTACATGCCCGTTCGATGGTTTTTATTACAAGCAATAACATATTGATGGAAGTTGGGTGGTCTAATCCCACCGCTGACACCAGCTGTTGGAAGTTGAGTGGCATAATCCCAAAGCTGACGCCAGTTGTTGGGACTTGCGTGGTCAGACCCCACTGGGTTCACTAGTTGTTGCGATTCCGGGGTTCGGGAATCCATCTTGGTAGCGTGAGTGATGACCGGAGACGTTGATCGAGAGACCGATGCTTGCTGATGAAGGAAAAAACTTTATACGCGTATTTAGATTATGAGTACAAGTTTGGATGCTGTGCAAGAGCCAGCAACCGCAACAGAAGCAACCCCAAAAGTAGCTCCAACAGCACTCGGTGGCGGAAATAACACTCAGCAACAGCAACACTCCGCGGCCTGCAACAGCGCCTTTTTGTTCAAGCAAAAGTCCCTAAAATCCTTCTAGAAAATTCCACGACTAAATGGCTGGTCCAATTACACCCCCACAATCTCACGCGCATTGGCACAGACATAGCGCGCAGCCGTTCTGGTTTCTTGCCCACGCCACCACAAGGGAGAAGAGGCGATGGTGCCGCAGGTACGAGGAGACCCTTTTTCGCAGGATCGAGGCGCTCCTAGGTGCTTGATTCACGCTGCTCGCCAATGACCGTTTTCACGGCCTCTACTTCCCAAGTGGTCTGTGCTGTTTCATCAAAATCGCCCCTGGCGGCGATGGCTCAGGAAGTCGCGTGCCCGGACACGCATGGTCGCTTCCGCTAAAGTAACTAAGAGGTGAATGGGCATGGTTCACGAAGGATTTACGAACCGCTGTCTTCAATGCGGGATTGACACCTTGCGCGAGCCGATACCGACGAACGCGCTGATTAGTGCCGAGGTCCGTGCTTTGGTGCGCGGGGCACGTGCCCCGTCATAACCGCGCCTCTGCCGCCAAAACCTCGCGCACATAGTGGAGGCGTTCGATACCGCTTCACGCACAGCCGAGTCCTGGATCCGGAACATTCCTCCAGCTGCTTTTCCGGGCTGCGCCATGGCTCAACGTTCTAGCCTTGCTGGGTAGGCGTCTGTCTGAAGTTTTGTACTGAAGAAATTTGTGAGACCCTGGTCAACAAACAACCAGCAAGCACTGACAACCTCCGCAATGAAGTCCACTAGGCTCTAGGTTAAACAAAATAAAAACGTAGAGCTGGCAAAGGACAGCAAGAGTTAGCTGTGTCCAGGCATCATGGATCAAGTTTTAGGCGGTGAATTTTTCGCAGATACACTGTACTATGGGCAACTGTACTAAGGGGTAGAATCTTCGACCTCAATTACTAATGCTGGCTGATCTTGAAAGCAGCTACTCAAAGTGTCGGCATGGGAGTTCAATGTACCTGTTTTGTAACGCATAACGAAGTCGGGCAAGGCCCGCGTCAAGAGGGCTTGCCTCTTCCGTTCTGCTCCTCAAAACATCAAACTCAATGGGGTTATCAGAAAAAATCGGCCCTACAGAAGGCAATTTACAATTTGATAGTGAAGATGGCCTATCGATTAACCAGCTGTATAGCATGAGCTGTGTCGCTGCCGCCGCTGTTGCTGTCGCTTCGGAGAGCAGGGTGCTTTCCACCGTGCTCAGAAGATTGGACAATCGACCACTTACAGTAGAGACTATCCTAGGTCATCGGTCTCCACCATCGAGTTCACAGAAAGCAGCGAAAGCCCTTCTACGTTTCCCGAGCGAAGCGAATTTGCAGGAAAGACTGTAGTGCCCCAAACGGGCCTTCCCACTCCTATCTCTTTCTCTTCTGCTGCCCTCTCAGTGATCCCCTGAACCCCCTCCCCCAGTGCAGGGTAGCAAACCGGGCTCTACACCTGGTTAACCTCCCGGCCTTTCCGTCCTTCCTTTCTCTCTCTCTCTCTCTCTCTCTTAGGCACTGCGATAAACAAATTAGGAGAATGCAAAATAGTCACGTGACTCATCCCCCTCACACGGAAACTCGAAAGTGTTCCGCAGACACAAATATAGCAAAATCAGCCAGCTAAAAGCCAAGCTACCACCAAGGAGGTTAAAAAAATTGCCTTGGCTACCGCGGGATGTTGACCTAGGGCGGCCCGTCTTTTGACCGTCTGAATGACATCCAGAACCCGTCCTCTGATGGAATTCTTACGGTGGTAATCGTGGTCGTCACGCGCCATGGGCTCTCCCTCTGCCGGGTTCCGAAACGGACTACGGGAAATCCCCCTTCAAAAGCTAACATAACTTTTAAATATCAAGAGGTGACGGAAGCCGATTTCGTAGAACTTCTTTCCTGGCTTGTCCCTGGGGTTAACACACAAGCGGGGTGGACAAAAGAAAGCTTCCGCGGATTCTCGTCGCGTACAACCCGCCGCGGTGGCTCAGTGGCTAAGGCGCTGTGCTGCTGAGCACGAGGTCGCGGGTTCGATTCCCGGACGCGGCGGCCGCTTTTCTGGTCCGCCGAGTTTGATGCTTGTACACTAAACCCTGGCTGTGGTTTGGAAAACCGCAATACAGAACAACCAAGAAAGTAACTCATTGTATTCGCTACTTAATACACAGCGTGCAACATTCACAGACGTACACGGGTAGTCTGCACGCTACGCGGAAGCAGAACTCAAACCCCACATTGTCCCACAGGACGCTCGCTACGCCAAAGAAAGCAAAAACGAACTCCAATGGCCTTTTAAAAATGTGGAGTTTCAGCAAATTGAAGCAGAAAGGCGATCTCGCTTTATAACTAGCACGCGTGACTAACACTTTCCTCTAACACTCAAAGGTTAATTACCCCACGAAGAGTCTACATTAAAAAATTACAACTGATGTAATAATGTAAGCTACACACGCACGCGACTGTGAATGGACGAGCGAACGGAAACGTTTAAGTACGCCACGGCGTTGTCAAGGCTGGGACAAATTTAACGCTAGCCTCCTCTAGCGGCCTTCTGAACACAGGATTTCGCGTCCGCGCCTTTCCAACCTCCACGGCAAGTGACCCTTTTCTTCTAGCGCAAAAACGCCAACGCGCTTCTGGACAATTTAGGCCTAGGATGTGTGCACAAACTCAAGGAAGAGAAAGGGTTAGGGTCAGAACGACTTTAATTTCCGCTTTCAAAGCCAGGTGACCAAGCTTCGTCATTGCCTCACTGTTAGGCCATGCTTCACGCTCGCAGGAAAAGCGCATGCTTGGTATTGGGGAAGAACGGTGACCCGCGAAGGCGACCACTTGCTGGTGTTCATTCTTCCCCTTACACACTGGGTGCATCATGGGTACAGCCCCATACGCGTCCGCCAGCAGCCAACGCAGCTCGCGCACGTTGCGATCAACCCCTTGGGCGTGGTTTCCGACACGCTCCTGGTAATAATGGCCACCCAGGCCAATTACACTCCGAATTCTTTCTTAAACTGCGGTTCTGCGTGATCGCTCATTGTGCCACGTTCCTGCCTTTCCTCTATTTCTGTCTCCTCACGCGCTTTTTCTCTTCCCTGCGCGACCTTCTCATGCGCGGTGACTCTTTGTTTCTCCACTCATGCGCTTTTTTCTTGTACAGCTTGTTCGTGTTTAGTCCCACTTTCAAGTTTAACTGACTCACACGTTCTCTCGCTATCATTAAAGCTTCTTCAAGTTCTCTCGTCACCTTCTCCGCCTTTTCCGGTTCGCTCTCACTTTGTCGTTCCTTTAGCTATCCTACTCTGGGCGGCTGCGAGCTGGATGAATTGAGGGCTAGTTTCAACCGTTCAAGTTTGAGCCGTTGCATTGCTAGGTCATGATCGCGACGTTTCTGTTCCAAATGTCGCCTTCTTTGCTAGATAGATTTGCGGCTTCTTCGCGGCGCTTTGCTCCAGCTCCACAGCCCGCTGCGCGCTTGCTTTCCTTCTCTTCTTCGCAGCACTCCGTTAGCTCGCTATCATCTGCGTTTCAGGGTGCGAATCGCATCGATAATATCAGGCTTACGAGTGTTCGCTATCGACACATTCAATAGGTTGCACATCAAGAGTAAGTCGGTTCTCCTCAACGAATTGAGATCCATGACTACTGGGCTCAGACACTAGGCTACTTCCTTGTCCTTTCTATCTGACCCAAAACGTTTGTCAACAAATAAAACACACCAGCTCAGACACCTCTATGTGACACACGAGACTGTACATTCGTGGCACAAAGAAAAGTTTCTGAACGAGCGACATACACCATCTCTGACACTTCTAAGAGGCACACGAGACTGGCAAATTTTTGGTTGCGTCTCAAGAGCAAGTAGGACCTGAGCAACGAATTAGGACCAATGACTACTGGGCTCAGGCACTAGGCTAGCTCCCGGTCTTTTCCATAGTGACCCAAAACGTTTGTCAACGAACAATACACACCAGCCCAAATACTTCTAAGAAACACACTAGACTTGCACATTCGTGATACCCACCCACGTTACTCAACGAAGAAAAAACACCTGCTTAGACACTCCCAAGAGACACACAAGCCTGGTAAATTCCAAAGGGAGAAAGTCAGACTCTCACAGCCGTAGTCGTAGTCATCGGATTCCGTTGCGTGGTTTCATGCCACCGCTTGACACCCAGTTGTTCAGACTTGCGTGGTCAGATCTCACCGTGTTCACCAGTTGTTGCGATTCCGGGTTTCGGGAATCCGTCTTGCTAGCGTGACTGATGACCGCAGACGTTGATCAAGAGACCGATGCTTGCTGATTAAGGAGAAAAAAACTTTATACACATATTTACATAATGAGTAGAAGTTTGGATGCTGTGCCAGCAACAGCAAATTGTATGGCGGCGCCGCCTCTAAACGCCCACGGGAAGCAACCAACGTCGTTCTGGGACTGCGTGCACACTGCCCTCGCCGGCTTGTCATATGCTTAATCGTTGCTCCTGCTGGCGTGTCTGAATCGGCGTTACATTTTCAAAAGACAACACTTAGCTAGCACTAAAATGGCGCTGGTTACGTTGCCGCTCGCAGCCATCAGCGGCGACCATATCCACTCCATAATAACTAATTGACAGAATATGAGTTTTGAGGGGCACACGCTACACAGGCGACGAAGCACGTACTGGAGGGCTCCGGACTAATTTTGTCCACCTGGGGATCTTTTACGTGCACCGAAGACTCTGGCACAGCACATAGCCGTTTTCGCTTTTCGCCTCCATCTGAACAGCAGCCGCCGCGGCTGGGTATCGTCCTTTTCCTCATCAGCACAACGCCATAACCAGTCAGCCAACGCGGTGGGACCGCCGCCTAATCAAGCGAAGTGTTCCTGCCACACTGATGGAATCGACGCCCCAGTCAAACCCACTGCAGGGGTGCTATTCCAGAAGACCCGAAATTAGGCGAAATTTCGGAGACACGAGCTCTAGCGACGGCCACGTAAAGTGATATTTTAGCTGACCGTTTCTGACGGTCCGCTCCGCTCCGATAGCAAGCGGGAGCGCAATTGCGCAAGCGTGCACGCTAGCGCGCTAACGGCGATACCGGAGCGGGGCCCCGCTCCGCTAACCGGGGCCTCTTTATCGGGGCGTCGCGGCAGGTTACGCTACCGTGCGGAATAACAACATGGCTGCCCCCGCGATGCGAGCCCGCTACGGCGAACTTTGCTTCTTCAGTTGAAACACGACCGGCGAAGCCGCGAAAGCGCTTCCGAATAGGCAATGGTGCCAAACACCTCAAAGATCTTTAGAACGGAAGCGAAAAACGTCAACCGAAGCGCGGGGCTGCTTCTATGCAGCGCCGAGAAAGACAGCCTTGGCTTGGCTATTCCAAAATTCATCGGCTTGTTTATAGTTATTTAGAAATATTATACCATGTAAGCGACTACATTATACAAAAAAAAGGTTAAATGAGGCCAAGAAGCACGGTATTTCGCTTTGTTTGGGCGACCAAATACAAATTCTTGTTTCCTTTAGGATGAAGTTTTGGTTTTCACGCGCGCGCAAAACGACCGGTCACGCGAATCATTCCCCGTCGAGGGAGATGCGGTTATCGCTTAGCTAAAAGCCTTTCGGCTGCTGACGCTCCGGTTGTGCTGAGTGGCACGTCGGGAGCATAGGGGAGCGTCAAAAACGGTCAGCTAAAACTTTCTAAGAGAGAGTTTTAGCTGACCGTTTCTGACGGTCCGCTCCGCTCCGATAGCAAGCGGGAGCGCCATTGCGCATGCGTGGCGCGCTATCGCGCTACCGGAGATACCGCAGCGGGGCCCCGCTCCGCTAACCGGGGCTTCTTAGCGGACCGTCGGGGCCGCTTACGTTAGCGTACGGAATTTCAACATGGCTGCCCCCGCGATGCGAGCGCGCTACGGCAAACTTCATTTCTTCAGTTGAAACACGAGCGACGAAGCCGCGAAAATGCTTCGGAATAGGCAATGGTGCCACACACATCAAAGATGTTTAGAACGGAAGCGAAAAACGTCTACCGAAGCGCGGGGCTGCTTCTATGCAGTGCCGAGAAAGGCAGACTTGGCTTGGCTATTCCAAATTTTATCGGCTTCTTTATTGTTATTTAGAAAAATTATACCATGTCAGCGACTACATTATACAAAAAAAGGGTAAATGAGGCCAAGAAACGCGGTATTTTGCTTTGTTTGGGCGGCCAAATACAAATTCTTATGTTGCCTTCAGGATGAAGTTTTGGTTTGCACGCGCACGCGAAACGACTAGTCACGCGAATCATTCCCCGTCGAGGGACACGCGGTTATCGCTTAGCTAAAAGCCTTTCGGCTGCTGACGCTCCGGTTGTGCTGAGCGGGACGCCGGGAGCATAGCGGAGCGTCAAAAAAAAAAAAAATTCCCGCGCCTTCCCGCGAGGGGAACACGAGTAAATGCAGAGCATTGGGGCCTCAATACTGGTTGAAGGCAGTGTTGGTTCCATCGCTTCTTCCGTGATGCTGGAGTAGCAGACACGAGTAAACGTGGGAGCGAGCGTCAACCAAGGATGGAAGGAGCAACGCAGTGACTGAAGCACGAGCGACCGCTAGCGGCTTTATATTTGCAGCGCGCGCAGTAGAGGGAGAGCGGTACGGGGGGGAGAGCGCGCATGCGCAAGCAGCGCGCGCTCTTCTACGCCCCACCGCGCTGCTATCACGCACCTGTTACGCCGAGACACGGCCGGACTGGAGGAGCGGCGAGCACGCACTTTCATATCAAAGTGCGCGCCCGCCGCTCCTCCAGCCCGGCCGTGGCCGAGACCGCGACGGAGCGTTCCGGGGGTGACGAGCGAACGGGCTGACTACGACGCATGCGCGCACCTGCTGCGGACGCGGAGCTGTGGACGCCGTCCGACGCAGGAAGAGGCGAGGCTAAGAAATGCTCTGCATTTAAAAGGTGAGCTAAAACTCTCTAATGCGGAGTTTAAGCGCGTTAAAAATGCGATTCACGCTTTTTGCTGATTCTTGAGGTAACGTAACCGGTCCAGTTCACTGCGCTACAGGAGGCGTGATTAGGGCGTGGCGCATTTTTCAGTGCTTTCTCTTGCTGCATTGCTTCACTGGACTGCTGCGCTGCTCCACTGGGGGCAAGCAAATCCAACTGCTTTACTTTATATCACTTCAATTTATCATTTTTTACATCACGACAGAGTTTATTTTTTTTATTTCAGGCGTTCATATGAGCTTGTTGCTGTGAACTGGTCGTCCGAAGAAGCAGTCAATGCTTATTTCTGCCGTCGGTGGCAGACAATGCAATCGCGGGACTGAAGCCGACTGGCAAAAAAAAAAAGAAAGCGGGTGATGAAAACGTGCCACATTCAAAGTATTGGCTGCTCGGTGTTATCGAAACCTTCCATCCGCTTTTCCATACAAGATTTCCAAGTGCCACTTAAGTCAGCTTACATGATTTGAAGGCGAAAGCTTGGCGATACTTATTAACAACTGATACATTGCATTTGCGATACCTTTTTGCAACCGATACATTGCACATGCGTAGTTTTCCTCGCTCTCATTTCATTTCACTACTTCGACCTGCTTTTATTTCTGATACACCGGGTTTGCATGAGTTTCTTTGGTTTCATTTCGTAGTGAACTATGTGAGCAAAAGGAATTCATGCCCGCACACGACACCTTGAGTAATCTTGGTGACGGTATTGGTGACACAGCGGACCCCGAGCTCCAATACATGAGTTGTAACCTACCGTGGCGATGTGTTGAAAGGTGGAGGGTTAGAAATAATAAACGGTGGCCGTGGCAGACCAGGTCAAACTCCGGCGGTTGGGTTCCCTGTCGGTTTACCAGGCAGGGACCTCCGGGAACTTTCTTCGTATAAGGGTAACCCGAGCGAAGAAAGTACCCCCGTCCCCTGCTTTTATACATGGTGTATCTTTTTTTCTGAATTCCCCAAACCCAATAATCGGCCCCCTCAAAGGGCCGTTTCCACCCCTACCGACCACGACAATCCCAAAGTCTGATAGCTGCCCCCACTAGTTGGTAATTGGATCTCTCCAACAAGCCAGGCCTATTGCTCCACAGTCGGTGTTCTTGATTTAAAACTTTTTAAAAAGTATTATACCGGAATCCTATAAAGCTAAGAAGCAAAGAATCGGCGAGATATTGGTGGATGTATATATTCAACAGCAGGCTGCAAAACTCCTGAAGCAGACCCGAATTTCTGATCTTGACATCGAGGTCAGGCCCCGCCGCAGCCTCAACAGCTCGCGGGGCGTGATCTCGGAGCCAGATCTAGCAAAATAGAAAGAGGCCGATCTTCTTGAAGGTCTGAAAAGTTAAGGGGTGACGGCTGTCAGGCGCATAACCATAAGAAGAGAAGATATGGTAGTACCCACTAGACATCCTCATGACATTTGATAGTTCCGTCCTTCCAGACCACATCAATGCTGATTTCATATGGTGCTCTGTCCGAGCGTACATGCCGAACTCGCGGCGCTGTTTCAAGTGCCAGTGGTTCGGGCATGGTACTAATTCGTGTCGGGGCAAAATAACCTGTGCCAAGTGCGCCCAACATGATTATCCCACAGGTAATTGTAGTTCACAACTCCTTTGCATTAACTGTCAGGGCCAACACGTGGCCTACTCCAGGAAATGTGAAACGTTCCACCTTGAAAAGAAAATAATAAACACTAAGGTAGCAGAAAACATCACCCCTTCATGGAGGCGCGAAAGAGCTTCGCCTTATTCCTCCTGGAGTGGTACCCCGACGCAGCTCGGCGGGGGGGGGGGGTGCATGGCAGCGTCTGGTTTCGGAGAAACCCAGTACCGCCAGTAGGACATGGTGCCACCCCCACCACCCATCGGGATGCCTCCGACGACCCGTCCCGCCCCCGCTCCGCTCGCTGAGCCAGCAGCGACTGTGGTGGCAACCACGTCGGTTGGGGATGCCGCTGCATCCACTGCTTCCTCTCCACCAGCCCAAAGCACACGCGAGGGCACGGATAAGATGGAGATGAAGGCAATCGCAGCGACCCCCTCCACCGCCTCACTGCCTGTGCCATCCGTGGTGCTCCCCACGACCTCGGCACTGGCAGCGCAGGCAAAGAACACCCGAAAGGGTACCAAGTCAAGGGGGCCCACTCCGCTGGGCACCCGCTTGCCTTCAGATGACGACATGTACGTCGATCCCTTCCGACTTTAATCACAGCGAAAGAAACGGGCTGCGCCGTCTAGGTCAGTTGAGAAGGTGAAAAAACCCTTCCAAGAGTTCAAGCCCCGAAAATCGACACATAAACACGAACATGTTCAGTCGCTCTAAACTTAAATAATGGGACGAGAAAACATTATCCAGTGGAACTGTAGAGGCCTCCTTAAAAATCTTGATGATGTCTATGAAATATTTCTTTCCAAACTACCGAGTGTAATGTGCCTCCAAGAAACGCATTTAAACTCCAAACACACAATTTTTTTAAACTACATGGTATTTAGGAAGGACAGAGGTGGTTGTGCTATATCCTCAGGTGGTGTGGCCATCATTGCCTGGAAATCCTTGGCGTGCCACACTGTCGAACTACAGACCATTCTTGAGGTTCTTGCCATCGAAACGATAATCATCAATAGGCTTATAACACTATGTTCTCTGTAGATCCCTCCTGACTTCCAGCTCTCGAGCTCAGATTTTGAGGGCCTGGTAGATTAGCTACCCAAACCATACATGCTCATAGGTGACCTGAAGGCACATAGCTCTCTTTGGCGCTCTGCTCGCACGGATGCCATTGATCTCCTCATAGAGAAATCCTTAACATCAGCGGGGGCATGTCTTTTCAACCAGAAACAGCCTACACACTATAATATAGGGCAGAACACGTATTCACACCTTGACTTGGCAGTTGGTTTCGTAGTTCTCGTTCCCTGTCTTGAGTGGGCCGTGGGTACGGACCCATACGGTAGTGACCACTTCCTCACTTCACTAACATATCCAGGTAAATGCCCAAGCAGTCCATCTTACAAGATCCGGCTCAATGAAGCAAGAACAAACTGGAATAAATTTACAGAAATATCCGAACTACACTACACATTCATAACACACCTACACGTACATGAAGCCGCCCAACTCCTCAGGGTGCACGTCCTCGACGCCGCCGTAAAGTCCTTTCCCCATGCCTCTGGCTCCCTGCTCAACCAGTGGAGGCCGTGGTGGAATGATGACTGTAAGCTGGCGGGAGAGGCCCAGAACAAGGCGTAGCGTATCCTCCGTCGGTACCCCACGTCGGGGAGCCTTTTATTAGATGCGACGCATCTCTTGCTCGGGGGCATGTCCCTCCGGCGTCGTTGTCACGGCGTCCGCACACCACCTGCGCATGCACAAACTCCCCTCCGTTCTTCTCGCCAACAGCTGTGTGCAACGCGCTCTCTCTGTCTGATTATGATAACAGCTGCGCGTGCTCCGCTGACGCTTCTCTCTCACATTTGCTCTCGCTGCGCATGCGCAACTCTCCTCCGTTCATCTCCTCTCCTTCAAGTGCTGAATATAAAGCGGTGAGCGCGCTGCGCCGGTTCAGTCAAGTGCGTTCGCTTGACTGCGCTTGACTTTGCTTGTGCTTCGGTTCTCATGTGGCGTATGCATGTGCATGAAAAGTAAAATTACGCATATCTTCCCGCGTAGGAGAAAACCCGCATGTGATGGAATGCATCGTACGCGTTCACAACACGTTTCACGCGATTTAAAGAATCAACTCAATGGAAACGCCAAATGAACCCCCCCGATGTGTCGCATCACATTAGGGTTCCCTCGCGGGAAGATGGGCGTAATTTATGTTCAAAAGGGCAAAGGCGATGGGAAACCGTGTGCAACGTGAGGCAAAACGAGCGAGTTGGCCCTCATTATTAACATACATAACCTTATACACCGACACTCACAAAGTCTGGACACGAATACGCAAACTAAAAGGACAACAAAGACGTACACCCTGCCCCTGGTTAGTACAACCGGGAACACACTGGAAGACCAGGCTAACACACTCGCACAAGACTTCCAACACGCGTCCAGTTCAGCACACTACACTAACACTTTCATGAAACACAAACAATCGGCCGAAAAGAAGTCTTTACTTGATAATGACAAGTCAACCTCCTCTTACAACTCCGAGTTTTCAGTTCATGAGCTGAGGGCCGCTCTGAGTACTTGTAAACCCTCAGCCCCAGGCCCAGATGACGTCACATATACAATGATACAGCACCTGCACTCAGACACTCTTCTAACACGCCTCCACCTAAAGAACAAGATGTGGCTTTCGGGGCACATTCGAAACTCCTGGAGGGAGGCTATAGCTTTCCTGAAAGAGGGGAAGGACCCTTCCTCTACCGCTAGCTATCGACCCATTGGCGTGAACAGCTCCCTGTGGAAGCTTTTCGATAAGATTATTAACCGGAGGCTCGTGTACTTTGTGGAGTGCAATGGCCTTCTAGAGAGCTACCAGGCAGGCTTCAGGGCAGGGCCCTCCACCAACGATAAACTTGTTGCGCGGGAATGCTACGTAAAAGATGCCTTCATCCACAAACAGTTCTGCATTGCAATCTTGTTTAATATGGCAAAGGCCTATGACGGCCTGGTGATACGGCATATTGAGTGACTTGAAGTCATTCGGTGTGTCAGGCAACCTCCTTTACACCCTGTTCAGCTATATGTCTGAACCAGCTTTCCGTGTAACAATTGGCAGTGCACCTGCTAATGTACATGTCCAGGAAAATGGCGTGCCTCAAGGCGGTGTTTTCAGTTGCACACTGTTTAGAGTGAAGATGAACTCGCTCCGTAAGGCATTGCCACGAGCCATTTCCTGTTCAGTTTATGTAAATGATGTTCAAATATCCTTTAAATCATGTACTATGTCAATCTGTGAACGTCAAGTCCAGCACGGGGTGAACAAACTTGCTGACTGGGCGGATACAAACGGTTTTACACTGAACCCTGAAAAAAGTACTTGCGTTGTGTTCACCCGTGTGGGCGATATCCATGTGGACCCTGACATTAATATAAACGGTGTAGCGATTCCTCTTAAAAAGGAGCACAAGTTTTGATGCCTAATATTCGGCAACAAACTAACATTTCTTCCACATCTTAAAATGCTTAAGACAAAATGCCTAGAAACTATGAGAGAGAGGGAGAGAGTAAATTTTTATTGAAAAGGAGGAGAGGTCGGCCTGAGAAATTGATCGTGGGCCTGGTACTTCCCTCTAGGAGAAGGGTACTGGGGACTGAAAGAGAAAGTTATGACTATGGGAGGTATGCGAAATGACAAGGAAAGCGACAAGTGAACTATGTGCACGCGGAAAAACCAATAAACATCTCACATACAACGGGGCGCTGAATCAGATGACTACAGTTCACTTTTCAGCCCATGACTATCGTCCACGAAAAAAAAAACTACTCATACATTATTGCGCAGTCTGTTCAATTTTGTCGCAACCTAGAGACGAGAGTCCAGAGGGGAGTCACCAAGAAATGTAAGCAGGGCTTTAACGGCTAGGCTTTGCTTCCTGTTGTCAGCCCACGTGCCCAAAATCTTTTGTTCGGACAGAGGGCGAGAGTCCAAGCGTAGTAAAGCTGTCTCAAGGTCTTTCACTCACTGGAGTACTTTGAACAAGCGCTAAGCAAATTTTCGATAGTCTCAGGACAACCCCACAGAAGGCACCCTGGGCTGTCCTCCCGTCCGATTGTGTGAAGATACTTCCGAGTCAATGCTACTCCAATACGTAGCCTGTGCAGCAATGTCTCTCAATTTTGGCGAAGACGAGGAGCATGACTGACTCAGAACTTGCGCTCTCGATCGAGCTTGTGAAGGCGTTAATGTCGATTCTGCGGGTCCGACGAATGCAAGGCTGCAGCTTGTTTACTATGAATATTTGCAACGGGGTATACCTGTGAAAAAGACCTGTCAGCGATCCCTAGTTCTACTAAAGCGGCTCGAGCAAGAAGGCTTCACTGTGCAATTCGAATTGATCCCGTCGCACGTCGGTGTAGCGGGAAACGAACATACTGACAGCTTAGCCAAGGACGCCTTATCCTCTACAAGGACGGTGCAAACACGGTGCGTTTCTAACGCATACAGAAACAGCTTTCGCGAGCACTTTAGGCAGCTGTGGCGACCGGTACATCAACTAGTCGTGACGAAAGGCCTGAAGAGAGCCCAAGCCTGCCTGCTCCACCGAGTAGGAACCGACTCAGCCCGTACACCAGGTTGGCTACATAAAATCAACATTGTTTCATCCCCTTTGTGCCCCTCGTGCAGTGTGACTGGTGACATTGTTCACTTCATTATGAACTGCCCCAAACCCAACCCTGAGCGGACGAACATTTTTCGTGATCTCTAGAAGTTAGGAGTGCCCCATGCTACATCGGAGGACATTAGTTTTCCTAGGGGCCACTGGATTGTGCGAAGAGAGGTGTCTCATCTCCTACTCGGATTCTTGCAGTCCACAGGACTAAGTGAGGTGTGGTGACATTGTGCGTCTGTTATTTTAGGAGTGAGTGAGGTGTGATGACTTTGAGAGTCTCTGGTATTGTATTGGGGACGATTAGGCGGAGCAATTGCCGGCAGCTATGCCAGGCTAAGTCCGCCTCATTCAGCAATACTTAATACTACTACAACTTATAAAGTCGTGTAACACCAATCCTACGGTGCAGACAAGCAGCTCCTCCTGCGTCTTTTTACTGCATTGGTAGGATCTCGCTTGGACTACGGTACCGTCGTGTATGGGTCGGCAATGAAATCGAAAAACTTCAAAGCGCACAAATAGACGGGGACAAAGAGGGGGGACACACACACGAGAGACACACACAAAGCGTGTGTGTGTATCCCTCCTCTTTGTCACCGTCTTTTTCTGCGCTTTTATGTCTTTCGATATCATGCACCAACTAGCCAAACTTGCGGTATTGCTTTGGCAAAGAAAACGGCACTAAAATGCTTCAACCGTTTCTGCATTTGTGCCTCCGCCTTGCTTGTGGAGCCTTTGGCACTAGCCCTGTTGAAAGCCTCTATGCAGTGTCACAAATGGTCCCTGTATCACCAGAGGGTATACACTGGCTTGTTGTATGCCTCTAAAATCATGTCAATATCAAACCACCCTTTTAATTCGACCATTCATTATGCATCCACACAGCAGGTCTTTTTAAAGCTTCCATCTATTTCCATGCCATTCCCCCTCAGAGGGCGAGCAGAAGCTTCTGAGCAGTGTCATTTTCACGCATCCACAAGATACCCATCGCTGATTTTATTGCACCATGGAAACTCCGGGCTTGAATACTGTAGACCTAACGACATTACCCTACACTGACATTAGGCAGCACATCAGACACCAGCTTAGGAAAACATTGCAAACGAACTGTAGTGAGAATACAGACAAGTTACATGTAATAAAGCCCCTCTTGGGACCATACACCATTGACACACGCAGTAGATACACAGAAGTTGCACTTGCTAGGCTACAGATAGGGCATACATATATCACAACCTGGAATCTGCGCAGGGTCTTCAAGACCTGTGTGTAGCAGATGCGGAGAGGCCCTATTCGTAGTTCACATACTCATTGAATGCACGGCACTTAATACAACATGACGCAAACACTTCGCACAACTATTCAGACTACACATCTCGCCACATCCAGCGTTTTTTCTGTCTGACGATCCCGTGTTTTGTATAAAGCGCGTTTTTAAATATTCAGAAGTTAAATTTTTGAACCCAATTTTATACCACATATGATCACTTCCTGGCCTTGCACACCATCCATGCTCATTGTCGTTTTCTGATTTTATTTTTATGTTTGCTGACTTATTTAGTGTTTACTGTTTCACCTCTCATATATAACCATTGTTTTGGCGCTCGTTGCCTCAGTTGGCCTGGCGCCATTAACATCCAACCATAATCAAAAGGAATTCTACGGAAAACAGCATGGTTTTCCCCGGCGCTTGTCGACGGTAACGCAGCTTTTTGAAGTGTCCCATGCATTCGGCCTTGCAATTAACAACAAGGAGCAAATCGATCTAATAGCCATTGATTTTTCAAAGGCTTTTGATCGGGTGTGTCACACTAAACGTATTGAGAAATTATATAAACTTGGAGTTAACAAGCAAATCGTGAAATGGATTCACGCGTACCTTACCAATAGAAAACAGTATGTCCAAATAGCTGGTGAACGATCATCTTTTTTGCCGGTTTTGTCGGGTGTGCCGCAAGGGTCGGTTTTAGGACCAATTTTGATTCTTTTATATGTTAATGACATTGCTAATGACATTGATTCTAAGATTGAACTACGTCTATTTGTGGATGATTGCCTCATTTATTGTCCCGTCAAGAATGTTCAAGATCAAGTGCTGTTAAACGAAAGCCTTCAAAAAATTTAAGACTGGTGTGTTATATAGGACATGAAAATTAATTTTGATAAATCGGCTTACATGACTGTATCTAGCAAGAAAACCCCGTTGCCTTTTTCTTACACAATAAATAATATTCCACTTCTGCATGCCAGTAAGCTTAAGTATCTCGGGGTCACAATAACGAACAATTTGAACTGGAACGAGCACATTGATAACATCTGCGGATCTGGTCAACGCAAACTCGGTCTCTTAAGGCGATAGTTAAAAGATGCTACACCTGAGGTCAAGCTCAAGGCGTACCAATCAATTATACGGCCGACACTGGAGTACGCTAGTATAGTGTGGGATCCGCACAAAGTGGGTTTGATAAACAAATTGGAACGGATTCAAAGGCTAGCCGCAAGGTTTATATTCGGTGCGTACCGAAAAACGCAGTCTGTATCTGCACTATTATCTCGTGCTGGTTTGCCCGGACTCTCAGCGCGTAGAAAAATAGCTAGCCTGAAATTCTTGTACCAACTGTATAATAATAAATTCAACTTGGATTCCAGGCTATACTTGTACCCCCCAGGGCGAGTGTCGCCACGAACAGGTCACTCTCATGCCGTGATGCCGTATGTGCCACGCGTTGATGTCTTCAAATTTTCTTTTCTTGTGAAAACTATAGTTGAGTGGAACAACCTTGATGCAGATGTATTTATTGACACACCCACGGCTGAATCAATTTAGCGTAAGTTGTCATTGTGTGTTCTCTGAATGCGTTGCTTGTCTATCGCGGAACTGGCGTTACATGTTTGTGGAAAAGTATTTTCCTCCCACTTCTGTAACAGCCCGCAAGGGCTAACAGTATTGGAAACAAATAAATAAATAAATAAATAAATAAATAAATAAATAAATCAATAAATAAATAAATAAATTCATTATGAGGAATCTTCGCGTTGAACCATCGTTGCTGTTTCGGTTGGGTGCATGATTTTTTTGTCAACTTTTGGCCTTACAAGAAAGCCTCGTGCCAATCAAAGACGCCAAAAGCCTTGGGACAGACTTTATTAACTTGCGAACAACCTTCCGCACGACGGACTCTTGAAAACCAGCCTTTTTAGTCTATCTAATTGATTATGAAAACTTGTGGATACTGTATGTGAACAAGATTTAGTAATGGCTGAACGCAGACACGAAGCAGCCTAATGAAGCAGTGAAGTCTAATTGGTCGACCAAGGAAAATGACTAAGAAAAACACCCCACAAAACATTCAGTCATTCCCTACGTGCATAAGTTGGCGCATGGGTTAAAGAATGTTGGCTATAGGTATGATGTCAGAGTGGTTTTCTCGGCTCCGAATAAACTAAATAGTGTGTGTGGCCAAATAGATAGGTTGTTATCAAACAGTAAAAAATGCCCAAGAAAACAAAACTGCGGAGTAGAGCACAACCTCCCCCCCCCCCGCTTTGTTCGTTGTGCAACGTGTGTTGTTTATTGCTTACCGTTGAATTGCGGCCCCATCTACGTCGGCCAGACTGGCCGATGTTTGAATATACGCCTACAAGAGCATCGAAGTTTGATTGATTGATTGATTGATTGTGGGGTTTAACGCGCCGACGCAACGCAGGCGATGAGGCGCGCCGTAGTGGAGGGCTCCGGATTAATTTTGACCACCTGGGGATCTTTAACGTGCGCCGAAATCTCGCACACACGGGCGTTTTTGCGTTTCGCCTCCATCAGAAAAGCGGCCGCCGCGGCCGGGAATCGAACCCGCGACCTCGTGCTAAGCAGCGCAACGCCTTAGCCACTGAGCCACCGCGGCGGGTTAAGAGCATCGAAGTTCATTAAAGTCTAAGGATGGCTCTAACCTGGCGAAACACTGTTCTGAGTGTGGTTGTTCACCAATTTTTTGCGCGGCTTCAGTTTTATCAAAATAACGAGACAAAAATACCAGAGAAGTTATAGAATCATTCCACATTAAAAAGTGTGGTAAAAGATGTGTCAGCGCCTCCCCCCTCACCTTGACCGACAAGGAATACTCCTATCTGTGTCACACGTTGCGGAACTAATGCTTTGGTTTATGTAGGTTTGTGGCGCTTTTATCAGGTTTTTGTGTACTATATGTTTGGAGTGTGTTTTATCCTTTTCTGCCGCATGTGCCTCGGCAGTTGTTAAGTCTTGTAATGGTTTGTATAATGGGGTAGGGGAACCCGACCTTGTGTACTCTGGATGGTATATATGTGTATGTTTTTCAATAAACGAGTAGTTGCGAGTATGCGCCCTGCTGTCTACGTCTTCCTTCGTCCGTGTTTTTTGAGCGCTTTTGTTTCCACCAAGATAGCCATCTAGTCAGGCGATCCGGCCGCACAACGCCAAATCACACCATGATGATGATGTATTAAAGAATGATGAAGTGGCTGAGGCCACTGAATGATGATCGGGATTACCCGTGATGTCACAACCTGATTAAGTACAAAGCTTCTTGGCCAATCCCCCGCGTGAGTATGTGCATTGGTCGGAGGCAACCAACCAACCAACAAACCCTTGATGTGTAGAAGCCCGCCCCTGTCAAGAGAATAAGCCTCATTCTGGTTTGTCTCTCCAGGCAGGCAGCCTCCTGTCGCAACCACTGATTGAATGACTTATGCTAGGGTTTAACGCGCTGACGCAAAGAAGGCGATGAGGGGCGCCTTGAAGAGCTCTTCTGATTAATTTTGACCCCATGGGGATCTATACGTGCGCCGAAATGTCGTACACACGGGCGTTTTTTATTTTTACCACCATCAGAAAAGCGGCCGGCGTGGCCAGGAATTGAACCCGCGTCCTCGTGCTCAGCAGCACAACACCTTAGCCGCTGAGCCACCGTGGCGGGTGTGTATTAACCACTACCTACACTAATTCCTACCTCTCGGTGAAGGCAGCCGCCTTTCGCAACCAGTCTTCTCCCTGCTGGCCATAAATAAAGTCTTTTTCTCTCTCTCTCTTCACAATATGTAAAATATGTGCAGAAATTAATAAAATTATCTTAAAATGTTTACATCGCATTCTTAGGCAGTTGATCTGCTTTGTGAATTCTTACAGCCAGATTTGGCAGAGAGTTGTCAAGTTCTTTAAGTTATATCATTGTTTATACGTTTTCTTTTGTTTCATTTCGATAATGATATATTGCCACCATTATAGGGAAGAGGTATGTTTGTTCCCTAATTGTGCGTTTTTCGGAGATGCAAAGCGTAGTGCAGGGTTGGTTTGGTTTCGCGAATATTTTGTTCTTGCTTGCGTCGTTCTTTACCGGTATTTATGGTGCAGTGCTTTGTTTATTAAAAGAGGTGTGTAAGATGCATATTTCCTATTTTGACAGGAATACCTTTTTGCAAATTTCTTTTTGAAATTTTCGGTTTTTCAAAATTTTCTTCGACCAGTTATTTCTATTAATGCTATTAACCTGTAACTTCGGCCTATAATAAAATTTTCTGGAAATGAATGACGTTACATCGTTTGCTCATTTTTGCTATTTTTATTCGCTTTTGGAACATTCTTTTCTGTTTTTTTTTTTTTAAATTCAGGGTGCGCTATCGGAGATGTTTAGGATGCACATTTTTTTAGTTCGTCAGCTCATTCTTGTAAAAAGATTACTGTTTCTGTTTTCCTTTTCCGCATTTTCGATTTTTTGAAATTCTGTTCTACCATTATCTTCATATACGCTGTTGTAATTATTAAATGTTAACTTCCGCAAATTATCCTTTTTAGCCCAAATACAGGGCGTCACAGGGTTTGCTCATTGATATTTCTTATTTAAACATCAAACGTTTTTTTTTCGAGCCTTGTTATTTCTCGGAATCCGAGCGTATCCGAGCGTATCCGAGCGTATCCGAAGAATCCCAGCGTAGTTTTAGTAGATAAGGTATCAGGGTACCGCCACTGAGGCACGCAAGTCAGCAACGGCGGCCGTTTTTTCGAACGTTGTGAATTGGCGCATCTACGTCCTTGCCGCTAACTTCGACCGGGTAGTTTGTTTACAACACTTACGGAGAAGCAGCAAAACGCCATCTTTGAAAACACTTATGCTGCTGAAATGCGGTTAGGCGCGTAATCTGTGTTTCGCATTCGTAAACACGCCAGTCGCGCACAGCCGCAAAGCCGAGAGGACAAGCTACGCAATACACAATAAAATGGAGGCGCTCATGAACCATCGCAGCGTAAACAAATGCCACGTGATGCGACGTGACCAAATTATCATGCGACGGCAACGAACGATAGGAGAAAAGAGTGCCGATACTTTCTACTCTTATCTGGTGACACTAGCAGCGCAAGCGACAAAGCCCGCGGGGAAGACGAATAGCAATTCATACTCTCATGCAATTCATGACTCATACTCATGCAACTCAGCAACTCATACTCGTCACCATTTGCAGTGGTGTGCAACAGCTTTGCTGGACTTCCACTTTCGCAGGGCTGGATAGCGAATAACTTTATTCATCATGACATTCTGGTAACAGCCACGGCGTTTGTTCTGCAAACACTGGTCATTACAGGGAAGCAAAGGGTTCGTCCTGGTGTTTGGGCCTATCCCCCTCTGCTGTTGGGTTACGAAATCAATCCGGCTAGTATTAGGCAGGTCTCCCGTGTGACATTCTCTCGTTGTTGGTTTTGTGCGGCCTTTTTGTGATCCCCTAGATCACGAAATGCCAAATAAGCACCGAAAAAGTGATGTTACGTGTGCCTCTGCTCAGTCTAAAGGCACATTCCCACTGGCGATTTGTCTCGTCGCGCGACGGCGCGCGTCGCGCGATGAGGCGTTGAGGTGGTGTTCGCACTTGCGATGAGCGATGATGCGACTGCGTTCAGCGCAGCTGCTTCCCGACTTGTACATACGACCTCGTTGGTGCGTCAACCATTCGAAGTCAAAGAATACGCGACAAAAGCAGGTAGAAATCAAACTAAAACACATGCTACTAACCTGGAGCAATGCCGAAAGCATTTGCGGGTTGCGGGAGGGGCAGAAAATAACAAACTCACGAAGGCTCTTTTCAACATATTATTGCACGAAGAAATGCACACGCTTGCTTTCACGCCACAACACCCGCATCACGGCCCACAAATGTCGCTTCTTTTCACAGCGCAACGTTCTGACGCCTCCGAACTCTACGCGTGTTTACCAGTCGCCGATAGACGAAGAGGCTGCAAGTCAACCTACCGTCTAGCTGTCCACATAGCTCCATTTACAATCCATACACGCTTCTCCACACTGATGAGTTCCACGCTATTCGTTGATTAGTACACGCGCACGCTGAAGTCACTGACCAAAGAACCGATGCACACGGGAAGTTGCTTGCCGGCCCGACCCGGCGGGTACAGCGATAGCGGGCCAAGCGCCTGGCCGCCTGGCCGAGCCAGCCGAGCGAGCCAGCGGCGGTGGCGGCGGCGGCTCGTCCTCGCCCGCCCGCAGCGTTTGCATACCGGATGTAAAGAAACGTTTCGTTTCCGGCTACGTCAGCCTACTCCGCGGCCATGATTGGCTTACCGGTTTTGCGGGGCCGTCGCGCGACGAGGGAATTCGGACCGAGACCGATCGGCTCCGCCGTCGCAAAACTCCGAAAAGCGACGGCCGGCTCGTCGCTTTGCGACGTCGCTTTTAGTCGCGCGACGAGGCGCATCGCCAGTGGGAATGTGCCTTAAGACCGAAAGCCGCTTGCACAAACTTTTTATTGCAGTTTGGGGCACCCCCGATAAAAAGAAGCGACCACTTGCCACGCGAAACCTGCCTTCCTATAGCCACATCGGTTTTCGCAAGCATATATAAGCCTTTCTGTGCCCTAAATACACCTATGCAGCCGGTCCAACAAGACACCTAGAATGATTCTCTTAAGTTATACGATCACGGGTGAGGCTGTTATACTGCGTGCTAGCTCCACTGTACCAGCAGGTGCTTATAATGATGGCCGCAGCCTTTTGCTGAAAAAAAAAAGGCTGAGGACACCAGGAGTAGCGCGGGCGGCATGCGGGTTCCCCATCTCATTGTTTCAAATGACTACAGCTGACTTCCATAAAACAAAAACAATACGAACGCCACTAAACTACCAGGACCCAGGAAGCGTGTACACATGCCTCACTTAAATGAGTACACATACAGGAATTCAGAAATTGACGTTAAACCATTAAAATTATAAAACCCTTTGCAGTTATCCAACCGAAGTATGGGAATCCACTGAGACATCGTTGTCGTTAGTGTTTTTAAAACCAATTCTTATGTGTGCTAAGAAAGTGAGCAGAAGCGGCTGCAGTTTTTGACAAGAAAAGCCAATGGCCTATTGCGTTTCTTTTTAAACCCGAGCTTTAAGCCCCTAATTAATATTGCCTCTAGTAACGAAAAGCGCACTGCAGGAAATCCAACTTTGCCTGGCAATGATGATGATGATAGTTGGCGATGTGCAAAAAAATTTAATGCTTCACGTGTAGGAATCGCACCTGGTTGCCTCGCGTTATAAAGCCGGTGCCTATCCTACTGGGACATCGCAGCCCGGTGGAAAAATTTGTATTTGGACAAGCGGGCTTGGACGTGCAAAATTAGCAGAAAACGCACCCCTCCGTCTCAATACGTCAATGGTGGAATGCTAGGGAAATCCATTGAATAACCCATGTGAGTAAAGCACAAGCAAACACAATCGCAATGCAGTAAACAGCCCCGATAATAAACGGGGGCTCGTATAGACAGCGCCCACTGATACGCCATACTTGCACCCAATGGGATCCGCTCGCTTCTCGGTTGGTTGCTTTGGTGTTGGACTTGATTTTGGAAAGCTTCGTTTTTCCTCCATCGTTGTCGTTTGAACAGAAGCGAAGTTGCTATTTTCTTGAAAACAAGAAGTATTTGGATTAAAAAAAAACGTTTTTGCGACAACCATACTCGTTGATCTCTGCTAGTTTTAGGGTGGTGTTTCACGTCCTCTCTGAAAAAAATACGTTTGGGCTTTTGTTGTTTTATTGCGCATATATTTTTACCGGTGTACGTCCAGAGCTCAAAGCGTGTAGCCCTCGTAGTTTCCACACAAAGGCATAGGTGGAGGAAGTGACGCATTTCACTTTTATAATACCGTAAATGGAGACAATATGTCAAGGAAAATTAAAAAAACAAAAAAATGAAAATAAGAGTTACGAAACGAACTGACAAAATCAAAAATATGCATAGTATACAACTCCTCTGAAAAACTAATGGTCAATCTAAAGTCCCGGATACGATATTGAAAATACGAATAGAAATCTCGAAAATGTGAGAAAAGTCTAACGCTCTTTATCTCCACAAAATTGCATACTTGGCGCAAGTAACGCGTCTAACCGTTACAACTGGGTAAATGCAAAAAATCCAAGAAATCAAAGAAATTTGACACATTTCCTCCATAAGTAAAAAAAGGAAGGAACATGGAAGTCGGAAAATATAATTGGCAACATGAATAAGAAAATCGCCGAACATCAGGAAACCGGAAGTGACCCATTTATTCATTATATTGCAGAGCTGCCGAGAATTGGTGATAAAGTACAAAAGTAAGATATTAAAATTATAAAACACTAACCTTTTACGAAATACAAAGGGAAGAAATACAAAATATGCATTTTATTCCTACCTCCCGAAAACCGAAGAATAACTAAAAACTCGAGAAATAACGTTGGAAATGGAAATCAAAAATGGGTAAAATGGGCAAACCGCATTCGCCTTACATTTCCATGTAAGTGTATATTCGGCGGAAGAAGCACATTATTTCCTTATAATTATAATAAAAGAAAAAAATTGGTCGAAGAGAAATTTGAAAACCGAAATAAGAATAAAACAGAGCAATCAAATTTTTACAGTAATAGTCTGAAAAAATATGCAACCATCCAAAATCCTAAGAACAGAAGAAGTAAAAATTATCAGCAGTATCAACAAAAATAGCGAAATTAACCAAACCTGGCACCCTCATGCATTTCTAGAAATGTCAACCGCTGGAGTCAACAGAATAAATCGTTAGTATAACCAGAGTCCTTTTGGTGTAACCTAACAGGAGATAATTGGGCTACCTGAATTTTGAGAACTCAGAAATAGTAAGACAAAAAGAGTTGAAATATTCCACAAAATTAACTGAAAAAAAAACCCACAAATATAGATCTTGGGCATGCCCTCGGACAAACGAAGACTAATTTAAAAAGCGGTAAAAGAACATCGCAAATACCAATACAAAGTTTGGGATAACCGTGAAATTTGCGATAGTTAGGTAAAATAATTAGGTTAGGTAACCATGTTAAACCCCCTTCACAATTTGTACTCAATTTAGATCCTTTAGCTTAAGTCCCTCATTGCATCTGTGAACAGTGCGCTCAGGTCGCGCATTTGCCTTGCATTGTTTATCACTGAAGCAGTAAAGGGTTACGACGCTGAAGGAGGTCACGACGACCACATGGATGAATACTAGTAGCACCCTCTGCAGTGAGTCGATGCTGATGATGAGCGTGGGCTTACCTGCGCTGCGCCTAGAGAGCTGCCTTAGCGAGCGACATTTTAGGTTTTCCCCATAGCTCTCCCGCCTGTTCACGGCGGCTTGGAAAAATATAAAGCCTGCAGTATCTAACAGCGTAGTAACACTTATTCTGAATAATGATGACAAGAATGACGATGAAGCTCCTCTGCCCGGCGAGTGCGGCCTGTACCCACAAGAGGGTACTTGCCAGGCTAGGAACAGAAATGCTCAACCAGCAATACCCTTCAGTATTTTTGAAAGAATATTTTCTAGAAGATGCCTTAATAATCATAAAACATCTTGCCACAAACAATGGCAATCTATTCAACTTCCGTGACAGTACTGTCTGCGGAGAAGTGTCTGAGAGCAAGGAGGACACTTCTTGTTTCCAAGGGGTGATCAAAAACCGAACATCTTCAATGGCGCTTGTTTTAATTCCGAAGAAAGAAAAGTGCTGTTCTCGACCAGACCATGGTCTAGGCATGCAGGTGGGACTTGCGTAAGAGTCGTTTCTTAAATACTGTGGAGTTTGCAACCGAAGCCACACACTGCGCCAAAGCCACACACTGCGGCAATAACGGAGCCACATTACTGCTCATAACTAAACGAGAAAAAATGACGTTTCTGAGTCTTAGCCTTAAAATTTTGCCCACAGAACGTGAAAATATTCCTTCCGGGATAAGCAATATTTCTTCAGGAACGTCGTCATCGCGAGAAGCTTTGTAAATGTGACTTTCTATATATGCAGCAGTTGCTTTAGGTGGCGTTGGTGAGGGCACGGTATCGAGCAATACCTTAACGGGGCAGTCCTACACTAGATGTTGTAGGTCTGCCTTGGTATGGTAAGTGCTACAGGTGCTCGGAAAACTGGAAGCGTCCCACGGCGATGAAAACCGTGGAGCAAAATGGTGTGAGCAGTGTTTCGGTCGGAATCCATTGTATGGTATCAGTTTCCCGGTGGGAGAACGCACGGGAAGGAACTGCAGGGAGGTGCAGAGGGTTGGCCATGGCTGCGAGGTAAGATGACCGGCGGGATTGACTAAGCTGTCGTTCAGCCGAAGGATCGGCTTCTAATCCAGGGAAGGGCAAGGATGCCGTCGTCACGATTGAGGAGGCGCTCCGGGATAGCACGGAGAGTAAATGCCCGCGTGCTAGTCGATGAAGGGTTTCATTTCCGAGGATGCCGCAGTGTGCTGGCACCCAGTGAAGTGTGAAGCCGTTACCCGATGCCTGGAGTTAGAGAACCTTGCGCCTAATTACTTCCGTGACGGGGCTGGTGAATTGCACGTTGGCACAGGCTCGATACACTGCGTGTGAGTCCGTGTACACATGGTGATCTGCAAAGGAGCTCGGTAGGTCTTCCTGGAGAGCTGCGTCGACAAATTCAGCGATGGCCTGCAGTTCAGCTTGTGTGCTGTGGGCCGCAGTGACACCGATATGGTTCCGGTGATCTTGAAGTCAAGTAGTCTAATCGAACCACGCTGTGGCGTATACAATGTGTGAGTCGGCCATAGTGCGCGTGGCAGCATCCGTGTAGATGACATGCTCGTGTTTGAATTTCGCCTGTGTGGAGCGGGATTGAAATTTTGCATGGGCTGCTCTTCAACCGCCTTGATGAGGTCCCATGTGAACGGGTAGTGGCTTGCCATCTGCAATGGTAATGTACTCCCAGGGAGGTGTGGTTCGCGGGTGTAATGGCAGGCAACTAGTGTTATGGCCTACACGGTAAAGAGTTTCGCGGGCAGCCTCTGCTGCGCGAAGCCGGACTTCTTGCACTTGTCAGTGAGTTTCTGTTATTTCAGACAAGTCGTTAATAAGGCTGCAGCTCTTCAGTTCTTCGAGACGGATGTATCGGGGAAGTCCCGTGACAATGCATTGTGCTTTGTTGAGAAGCCTTTCGAGTGGTGCAAGCTTCTGGGTGCGATTGACCGGTTGGTATGGTAGTCCGTACCCAATACGAGATAGCAGTGCGCGCACGATCTGCTGCATCTCCCTTTCATTCACGCCTCTCGTAAGGGTGGAAATGCGTCTGATAACGTGAAGATGTTGCTTGCACGTCTTTAATGTTCTTTGGAACCAGATAGAGGCGGTACAATTCTCTTCCAGACACATGCCTAGAATTCTGATGGATGGTTTATTTGAAATCTATTTGCGTCCAATCCGCAATCTGTATGCGTCCTTCTCCGCCTGTTTCGCCGTTGAACTCCTGTACCCGTGAATGACCACGAATTCGGTCTAATATGGGCAATAGTGAGGATGCCACTGCACGTGTAATCGTGTATGATGTCCAGCGCCTCTTGCCGCGTGTCCTCTTGTGCACCGATGGAACCTTGGTGCGTCCGCACGGTGAGGTATTCGACATAAATGGCGTATTTAAGCTCAGCTAGCAGTTCCATATTCCGCGGAAGGCTGTGCATGGCAATGTTGAAGAGGGTAGGCGCAATAACTGAGCCTTATGCACTCCGACGTTTTTCTGATGTATAGCAGTGGACGCCTGGCCTATGTCTATCTGATAGGCGCCGTATTGCAAGGAGGCTGGGATGAATTTATAAAGCCTCCCCCATATATAGAGCTCTCGGGTCTCGGTCATAACCGTGTCATAAGGAACCGAATCGAAAGCCTTCCTGATATCAATACGGACCACGGCACAAGGCTGGTTAGAGTGCATGTCAAGAACGTCTTCTCGAAGGCGAAGTAGCACGTCTAGAGCAGAAAGTCCAGATCGGAAGCCATAGTGCGTTGGTGAAAACAGCTGGTGCTCCTCCACATACCAGAAAAATCATGCATTTACCATGGTTTTCATAATTTTACACACGCACGATGTCAACGAGATTGGTCGAAGGTTGGACAGAGAAAGAGGTGGCTTGCCTGGCTTCGAAATGGGTTTTACATTTCAGAACTTCAAGGTTTTAGGTAGCTCGCCACTGTCCCAGATGTGGCCTATTTCATCAAGAAGTGCTTGCTTGTGGCTATCAGGCGGGTTTCGCTAGTGGGCAAGGCATAAATTGTCGTCCCCCGACGTGCTGCAAGTATTCGCTCGT
Source organism: Haemaphysalis longicornis (assembly GCA_013339765.2). Classification (NCBI taxonomy): domain Eukaryota; kingdom Metazoa; phylum Arthropoda; class Arachnida; order Ixodida; family Ixodidae; genus Haemaphysalis; species Haemaphysalis longicornis. Next base: position 95,088,765 of record CM023451.1, on the reverse strand, counting down.
TCCAGGCCATAGTGTAATTCAGTCATTGTCAAGGGGACCGTGTAAGCCTCCTCATCAACAGAGGTATAGTCCCGATTGTAGGTAACTGCTGAAGGGTGAGTAGTCTGAGGGAAAAAGGTAGTGGCAGCCTTTTCGGCGAGCCCGCCTAGGCTGACACCTTCGCGTAACGCGACCCGTGTTCCACCGTTATCTTCTTTGCGCTGTCCAAGGAGAGATTGAATAAAAGCCCAGATTTCCGAAGTGTGTGTGTGCCAATTTATGGTATCGCACATATCCATCCAATGCTAGGTGGCTAGTGCGTTAGTGTGGCTATATTTTTTTATGCACCTCGAGGAGACGTCGCATGAGATCTGGTGCACGACCAGACTTTTTATACTGACCGAAAATTCGCAACCGGCGGTTCCACAGAGTCACCACGTGTCTGTCTCCGGATGATCTAGAGGGACGCCAAATTTTTCGGTCGATTGTTTCTTCGCCATGCACAGCTGGTCTGTGAGATACAGATACTTGTCCAAGTGCGTAATGTACGCCGTCTTGGCGAGGGACCGAGCGGTAGTTCGATGTTGACTTGGTCCGCCAGTGCGGAGATGGATTAGTAAAGGCAGGTGGTCACTTCCTCACGTGTCCTCGTAGGTTTCTCACCGGGCCAGCTTCGGATGCGACACCAATGAGAGATTCGGTGTCGTGTAAGCTTGCTTTTGGGATTGGCCTGATCGAGGATTTGTCTGCGGTGTGTTGAGCAATGTCAGCCCGCATACCGTCGTGTCTGCCACGATGCGCTTGCCCCGAACACTGCCCTTCTTATAACCCCAGGCAACGTGCTGCGCATTAAATTCCCAGCACATAAGTGAAACGTCCGTCGGGAAGAGCTTCCGGAAGTGTTCGACGAAACTGAGCTCCATGATGGATAATTGCGATTTCTTGCGCGCACCTTCTGAACTTACGTACACAGAAAACACCAAAATTGTTGTGTGTGGCGATATCTCGACTTGACACCCTGCTACTTCAGTGAAAGGTGGCGAGCATTGTTCAGATGAACAATGCCGGGTTGGCAGGTTGGGTGGGATCTTCTTGGGGTACATATCCTTCATAAGATGAGATCATCACGAGGGGTTCATTAGCCTCCAAAAGTGCGATAATAGCAGGAGTGTTTCTTCCCGAAATAATTGAAATCTGTCGATGAAAAAGTCCGCTTTCCTCCGCAAAAAAGCGGCAGTTCCACTGCAGTACGGTCGTTCACGGGTGGTAACCTGTGGAGTTGAAGCTAATATAGTGGGTTATGGTGGATATCTTTAGTGCGCACTGGGGCTGTCGAAGGTGTAGTGACGGAGACGGTTTGCAAGGGGAGGACTCCCGCGTATACAAGTCTGTCCATGATGGTTCGCACATGCGTCTCGACGATGTGGTCAATTGTGTCCTGACCTTGCAGCGAAGTTCAAACCATGCTGGGTGGCGACATCCTTATGGGTGTCGAGGAGTGCTCCACGCGAATGCCCCGTAGGCGCGCTTCGCGCTCCTTGCGCGGCGCACCTTTTTCAAGAATGCGGGCGTTGATTCAGCCAGTGCACCTTCCATCTCACAACGAATTTCTTGTACCTGGTTGTGCAGGTCTCGCACCTCTTCTCGGAGAGTCGCGATCATAGCTCGAACTTTTTGGTCTGTTGTAGAGAACAACCGGGTAAATCTTGCGGAGAAGATAGTTAGGCCGATCGTTTGATAGGAGGTATGGTCGACTAGGTGGCAGATTCATGCGCGACCGCTTTATTGGTCCACTCTTTAGCAATTTGCGATCCAGGAAAAGCGGTGGCCCTGTCTTGCTGTGACGCAGCGGGGGTACCAACATTACGGCTCCTGCTGCAGCTGGAAATCGTGTCAGAGAGTGTCATGTAGCCATTACTATGGTTCCTACTGGATGAGCGACTTCTGCTACTGCGGCAATTGCGACTACGCGAGCGCCAATCTTTTGCCCGTTCCTTGGTTCGTTCTGCATACCGGCGACGCGTGGGCACTCGGAATCAGCACCTAGGAGTCCACACTGTTTGCACTTTCGGCAGTAGGGTGTCTGATCCATGCAATGAACATCAACAAAATGCTGCCTTCGGCATTTGGCACAGGTGCTAGGTGTGGGCAAATGTGTTTCTCGTGTCCGAAACCCAAACAATTCTTCCCTGAAATAAAACAGAAAACAGGTTTTCCGTGAAATAAAACAGAAAATAAGGGTTGGCAGTCAAGAAAACCTCGGAAAGCAAAGAGGAGGTTGTGGTGGGTCATACAAAGACATGAAGAATTTTTTGAGTCGAAAAGAAAGTGGTGAAAAAATGCCCGCCGGGTGGAATCCGAGCCCACGACCTCCAGAATACCCGTCTGGTGCGATAACCACTACGCTACCGGCGGGGCTGTTTCCCCAGCACTTTCTCGGGTATTAATGTTAAGGTATTTTTGTTTCCTGCACTTGCGGGTGGTGGCCAGCGCCACTCGGACAATTCGGGGAGAAGGGGACCTTCTTGTTAACCGCCGGGCCGTGACTCGAGTGTCTACGACATGTCGAGAGTGGTCGACCAGCGTTGAACCCTCTTAAGCTCCCTTGGAACGAAGACTGCCAGAACAGAGGCCCTCGCTAAGCATGTAGCGAATCAGAAAATGGGAAATAAGGGGCTCCGTGAAATAAGACAGAAAATAAGGGTTGGCAGTCAAGAAAACTTCGGAAAGCAAAGGGGAGGTTGTGGTGGGTCATAGAAAGAGATGAAGAATTTTTTGAGTCGAAAAGAAAGTGGTGAAAAAATCCGGTGAAAAAATGCCTGCCGGGTGGGTCCGAACCCACGACCTCCAGAATACCAGTCTGGTGCGATAACCACTACGCTACCGGCGGGGCTGTTTCCCGAGCACTTTTTCGGGTATTTATGTTAAGGTATTTTTGTTTCCTGCACTTGGGGATGGTAGCCAGCGCCACTCGGACAACTCGGGGTGAAGGGGACCTTCTTTTTAACCCCCGAACCGTGACTCGAGTGTCAACGACATGTCGAGAGTGGTCGACCAGCGTTGAACCCTCTTAAGCTCCCTTGGCACCAAGACTGCCAGAACAGAGGCCCTCGCTAAGCATGTAGCGAATCAGAAAATGGGAAATGAGGGGCTCCGTGAAATAAGACAGAAAATAAGGGTTGGCAGTCAAGAAAACCTCGGAAAGCAAAGGGGAGGTTGTGGTGGGTCATAGAAAGAGACGAAGAATTTTTTGAGTCGAAAAGAAAGTGGTGAAAAAATGCGGTGAAAAAATGCCCGCCGGGTGGGATCCGAACCCACGACCTCCAGAATACCGGTCTAGTGCGATAACCACTACGCTACCTGCCGGGCTGTTTCCCCAGCACTCTCTCGGGTATTTATGGTAAGGTATTTTTGTTTCCTGCACTTTGGGGTGGTGGCCAGCGCCACTTGGACAACTCGGGGTGAAGGGGGCCTTCTTTTTAACCCCCGGGCCGTGACTCGAGTGTCTACGATATGTCGAGAGTGGTCGACCAGCGTTGAACCCTCTTAAGCTACCTTGGCACCAAGACTGCCAGAAGAGAGGCCCTCGCTAAACATGTAGCGAATCAGAAAATGGGAAATGAGGGGCTCCGTGAAATAAGACAGAAATAAGGGTTGGCAGTCAAGAAAACCTCGGAAAGCAAAGGGGAGGTCTGTGGTGGGTCATAGAAAGAGATGAAGAATTTTTCGAGTCGAAAAGAAAGTGGTGAAAAAATGCGGTGAAAAAATGCCGGCCGGTTGGGATCCGAACCTACGACCTCCAGAATACCGCTCTGGTGCGATAACCACTACGCTACCGGCGGGGCTGTTTCCCAGCACTTTCTCGGGTATTTATGTTAAGGTATTTTGTTTCCTGCACTTAGGGGTGGTGGCCAGTGCCACTTGGACAACTCGGGGTGAAGGGTCCGACTTCTTTTAACCCCCGGGCCGTGACTCGAGTGTCTACGACATGTCAGAGTGGTCGAACCAGCGTTGAACCCTCTTAAGCTCCCTTGGAACCAAGGACTTGCCAGAACAGAGGCCCTCGCTAAGCATGTAGCGAATCATAAAATGGGAAATGAGGGGCGTCCGTGAAATAAGACAGAAAATAAGGGTGGCAGCAAGAAAACCTCGGACCAGCAAAGGGGAGGTTGTGGTGGGTCATAGAAAGAGATGAATTTTTTTAGTCGAAAAGAATTGGTGAAAAAATGCGAGTGAAAAAATGCCGGCCGGGTGGGATCCGAACCCACGACCTCCAGAATACCGGTCTGGTGCGGTGACCACTACGCTACCGGCGGGGGTTTCCCCAGCATTTTCTCAGGTATTCATGTTAAGGTATTTTTGTTTCCTGCACTTGGGGTGTGGCCAGCGCCACTCGGACAACTCGGGGTGAAGGGGACCTTCTTTTAACCCCGGGCCGTGACTCGAGTGTCTACGACATGTCGAGAGTGGTCGACCAGCGTTGAACCCTCTTAAGCTCCCTTGGCACCAAGACTGCCAGAACAGAGGCCCTCGCTAAGCATGTAGCGAATCAGAAAATGGGAAATGAGGGGCTCCGTGAAATAAGACAGAAAATAAGGGTTGGCAGTCAAGAAAATCTCGGAAAGCAAAGGGGAGGTTGTGGTGGGTCATAGAAAGAGATGAAGAATTTTTTGAGTCGAAAAGAAAGTGGTGAAAAAATGCCCGCCGGGTGGGATCCGAACACACGACCTCCAGAATACCGGTCTGGTTCGATAACACTACGCTACCGAGCGCGGCCTGTTTCCCCAGCACTTTCTCGGGTATTTATGTTAAGGGTTATTTTGTTTCCTGCACTGGGGGTGGTAGCAGCGCCACTCGGACCACTCGGGGTGAAGGGACCTTCTTCTAAACCCCCCGGGACGTGCCTCGAGTGTCTACGACATGTCGAGAGTGGTCGACCATGCGTTGAACCCTCTTAAGCTCACCTTTGGCACCAGACTGCCAGACCGAGTGCCCTCGGCTAAGCATGTAGCGAATCAGAAAATGGGAAATGAGGGGCTCCGTGAAATAAGACAGAAACTAAGGGTTGGCAGCAAGAAAACCTCGGAAAGCAAAGGGGATGTTGTGGTGGGTCATAGAAAGAGATGAAGAATTTTTTGAGTCGAAAAGAAAGTAGTTGATGAAAAATTGCCCGCCGGGTGGGATCCGAACCCACAACCTCCAGAATACCGGTCTGAGTGCGATAACCACTACGCTACCGCGGGGCTGTTTCCCCAGCACTTCTCGGGTATTTATGTTAAGGTATTTTTGGTTTTCCTGCACTTGGGGGTGGTAGCCAGCGCCACTCGGACAACTCGGGGTGAAGGGGGCCTTCTTTTAACCCCCGGGCCGTGACTCGAGTGTCTACGACATGTCGAGAGTGGTCTCGACCAGCGTAAACCCTTCTAAGCTACCTTGGCAACCAAGACTGCCAGAACAGAGGCCCTCGCTAAGAATGTAGCGAATCAGAAAATGGGAAATGAGGGGCTCCGTGAACTAAGACAGAAACTAAGGTTGGCAAGTCAAGAAAACCTCTCGTAAGCAAAAGGGGAGGTTGTGGTGGGTCATAGAAAGAGATGAGAATTTTTGAGTCGAAAAGAAGGTGGTGAAAAAACGCCCCACCGCGTGGGATTCGAACCCACGACCTCCAGAATACCGTCTCTGGTGCGATAACCACTACGCTACCGGCGGGCTGTTTCCCATCACTTTCTCGGATTTATGTTAAGGTATTTTTGTTTCCTGCACTTCGGGGTGGTAGGCCGTGCGCCACTGGACAACTCGGGGTGAAGGGGACCTTCTTTTAACCCCCGGCCGTGACTCGAGTGTCTACGACATGTCGAGAGTGGTGTCGACCAGCGTTGAACCCTCTCTTAAGCTCCCTTGGCACCAAGACTGCCAGAACAGAGGCCTCGCAAGAATGTAGCGAATCAGAAAATGGGAAATGAGGGGCTCCGGTGAACATAAGACAGAAAATTAAGGGTTGGCAGTCAAGAAACCTCGGGAAGCAAAGGGGAGGTTGTGGTGGGTCATAGAAAGAGATGAAATTTTTTTAGTCGAAAGAAAGTGGTTGAAAAAATGCCGCCGGGGCGGCATCCGAACCCACGACTCCAGAATACCGGTCTGGTGCGATAACCACTACGCTACCGGCGGGGCTGTTTCCCCAGCACTTTCTCAGGGTATTTATGTTAAGGTATTTTGTTTCCTTCACTTGGGGGTGGTGGCCAGCGCCACTGGGACAACTCGGGGTGAAGGTCCCGACCTTCTTTCTAACCCCCGGGCCGTGACTCGAGTGGTCCTACGACATGTCGAGAGTGTGTCGGACCAGCTTTGAACCCTCTTAAGCTCCCTGGAACGAAGACTGCCAGAACAGAGGCCCTCGCTAAGCATGTAGCGAATCATAAAATGGGAAATGAGGGTCTCGTGACATAAGGACAGAAAATAAGGGTTGGCATTCAAGAAAACCTCGGAAAGCAAAGGGGAGGTTGTGGTGGGTCATAGAAAGAGATGAAGCATTTTTTGAGTCGAAAAGAAAGTGGTGAAAAAATGCGGTGAAAAAATGCGGTGAAAAAATTCCCGCCGGGTGGGATCCGAACCCACGACCTCCAGAATACCGGTCTGGTGCGATAACCACTACGCTACCGGCGGGGCTGTTTCCCGAGCACTTTCTCGGGTATTTATGTTAAGGTATTTTTGTTTCCTGCACTTGGGGGTGGTAGCCAGCGCCACTCGGACAACTCGGGGTGAAGGGGGCTTTCTTTTTAACCCCCGGGCCGTGACTCGAGTGACTACGACATGTCGAGAGTGGTCGACCAGCTTTGAACTCTCTTAAGCTCCCTTGGCACCAAGACTGCCAGAACAGAGGCCCTCGCTAAGCATGTAGCGAATCAGAAAATGGGAAATGAGGGGCTCCGTGAAATAAGACAGAAAATAAGGGTTGGCAGTCAAGAAAACCTCGGAAAGCAAATGGGAGGTTGTGGTGGGTCATAGAAAGAGATGAAGAATTTTTTGAGTCGAAAAGAAAGTGGCCACTCGGACAACCCCGAGTTGTCCGAGTGGCGCTGGCTACCACCCCCAAGTGCAGGAAACAAAATTCCTTAACATAAATACCCGAGAAAGTGCTGGGGAAACAGCCCCGCCGGTAGCGTAGTGGTTATCGCACCAGACCGGTATTCTGGAGGTGGTGGGTTCGGATCCCACCCGGCGGGCATTTTTTCACCACTTTCTTTTCGACACAAAAAATTCTTCATCTCTTTCTATAACCCACCACAACCTCTCCTTTGCTTTCCCAGGTTTTCTTGACTGCCGACCCTTATTTTCTGTCATATATATAAATATCTATTTATATATATATATATATTATATTTATATAAATATATATATATATATATATATATATATATATATATTGAAGAGGTGTTATTGGCAGGGAATGGTAGCGTTCCAGGTGACGGTGTTCAGGTAGGCACTGAGACTAGCCGGAGCGATGATCACGTTGCAGCGAGCTATCAGATATCGTGGCGCGTTCTCTCCGAGGCCGGTGCTACCTCCTCGTCGTCTTCACAGTCCCCATTCACTACGTACCCATTATGGCCCATGGCCACCGTATCAGAGCATACCCACACGGGGCATAGTGCGTCCTTCGCAGTGCCTGATAGCATACTCTAAGTGGGCAAATCTTTGGCACTACAATTACCCCCCGCGGACATAAGAAGCCATCCTGGCGACCTAAGGGCAAGATAAAACCATCGGTTCGTGGTAAGCCTTGAGACGGTCAACGTGCACAGTTTCGCGACCGCGACAACGAAGGTCCGGAGACAACGTGAGCGGCTCAACTACGTAGTTCACTGGGGATGCGCGCTCGATTACACGGTAAGGACCATGATATTTGGACAGCAACTTCTGAGCAAGACCAGGAACAGTCGAGGGTATCCACAGCCACACAAGAGAACCGGCAGCGAACTCAGGGGGCGGTGTTCCATCGTCGTGACGCTGCTTCTGGCGAGATTGCTCCTCAGAAGTCAGGGCCCGGGCGAGCTGGCGACACTCTTCGGCGTGTCGAGATGCCTGTGACACGGGGGTACATTCAGATGCATCTGGTCGGTACGGCAGGATGGTGTCGAGCGGACATGACGGCTCGCGGCCGTAGAGGAGAAAGAAAGGCGAAAACCCCGTAGTTGCTTGAGTGGCGGTGTTGTACGCATAAGTTACGTACGGAAGAACTTGGTCCCAGTCGGTGTGGTCTGCCGAAACATAAGTTGCCAACATATCGCCCAGTGTCCGATTAAATCTTTCCGTGAGCCCATTGGTCTGTGGATGGTAAGAAGTAGTGGTGCGGTGGATAACGTTGCACTTTGCGAGCAGGGCTTCAATTACTTCAGATAGAAACACACGGCCTCGGTCACTGAGCAACTCTCTAGGGGCACCGTGACGAAGAATGAACCGGCGTAGGAGAAATGAGGCGACCCTCGCGGGCGTTAGCGGCTGGTAGTGCGGCGGTTTCAGCGTATCTCGTTAAGTGGTCTACCGCGACGATGGCCCAGCGGTTTCCAGACGCCGTGTAGGGGAGCGGCCCATACAAATCGATTCCTACGCGGTCGAAAGGTCGTACTGGACACGGCAGGGGCTGCAACGGAGCCGGCGGTTGGTTTGGTGGGGACTTGCGGCGTTGACATTTTTCGCAGGAACGGACGAACTTGGTGACAAAAGTGTACATTCCACGCCAATAGTACCGCATGCGGAGACGTCGGTATGTCTTCAGTACACCAGCATGACCACACTGCGCATCGGCGTGAAAACATGCGCAAATGTCTGAACGGAGATGGCGGGAATAACGAGGAGCCACTTCCGGCCGTCTGCGTTATAATTTCGGCGGTACAGAAGCTCGTCACGAATAGCGAAGTGAGTGGCCTGTCGCCGTACAGCTCGAGGGGCGTTTGGCGAAGCGGGGTTTGTTAGACAGTCCAAAAGAGAAGTGATCCAGGGATCCTTGCGCTGCTCGCGAGGCATGTCGTCAAGTGACAGAGAGGACAGAATTCCGTCTATGGATGACAAAAAGGCACTGTCGGCGGTCACAGGAGAGCGTGAGAGCGCATCGGCGTCGGTGTGTTTGCGGCCAGATCGAAAGAGCACTCGAATATCGTACTCTTGTAAGCGAAGGGCCCACCTTCCAAGACGACCAGACGGATCCTTCAAAGAAGATAGCCAGCATAGGGCGTGGTGGTCGGTGATTACGTCGAAGGGCCTGCCGTACAAGTAGGGACGAAATTTGCTTATGGCCCACACAATAGCCAGGCACTCTTTCTCCGTGACAGAGTAGTTTTCCTCCGCTCTTGTGAGTGTCCGGCTCGCATAAGCAACGACGTATTCGTCGAAGCCAGATTTCCGTTGGGCGAGCACAGCGCCCAGGCCAACACCGCTGGCGTCAGTATGAAGCTCAGTGGGGGCCGACGGGTCGAAATGGCGGAGGATCGGTGGACACGTAAGCACAGAACGGAGCTTTTTGAAAGCCTCGTCACAGTCTGAAGACCAATGAGCGATGTCGTTGGACCCGTTCACGTTCAGAAGCTTCGTTAGAGGTGCCGTTATCGACGCAAAGTTCCTCACGAATCGTCGGAAGTACGAGCAGAGGCCGATAAAGCTTCGGAGCTGCCTGGTGGTGGTGGGCTTAGGAAACTCGGCGACCGCACGAAGTTTGTCAGGATCAGGACTGACGCCATCTTTGGACACAACGTGACCTAAAATTGTAAGTTGGCGGGCAGCAAAGCGGCACTTCTTGAGGTTAAGCTGAAGTCCTGCATCAGTGAGGCATTTCAAGACTTGTCGGAGGCGGGTAATATGCGTGTCAAAATCGGAAGAAAAGACGACAATATCATCAAGGTAACAGAGGCAGGTTTTCCACTTTAGGCCGCGCAAAATATTGTCCATCATGCGTTCAAACGTTGCAGGCGCGTTGCAAAGGCCAAAAGGCATGACGGTAAACTCGTACAAGCCATTTGGTGTTACAAAGGCCGTTTTCTCCCGATCAGCATCCGCCATGGGGACCTGCCAGTAGCCAGACCTTAAATCAAGGGAAGAAAAGAACTCGGCTCCTTGCAAAGTGTCGAGGGCGTCGTCGATTCTGGGGAGAGGGTAGACATCCTTGCGTGTTATTTTGTTGAGTCGGCGATAATCAACACAGAAGCGAATGGATCCGTCCTTCTTTGTGACGAGAACAACCGGTGACGCCCACGGGCTGTTCGAAGGCTGTATGACGCCACGTTCAAGCATGTCGTCCACATGACTGTCAATAACGCCACGTTCTTTGGCTGACACACGATACGGCCGTTGTCGTAATGGCGGGTGAGTTCCTGTGTCGATGTGGTGAGTAACTGTAGATGAGCGTCCCAAGGAGGATGTCTGGCAGTCGAAAGACGAGAGGAACTCTTGAAGCATGGCGAGAAGTCGGTTTCGTTCAGGCGCAGGAAGACTCTCGTCGATTGAGCGAAGGAAAACCGAGGTATCCGGGGCTGGAGCGGAGGGGTCGAGGAGAGCAAGTGAAGCGTCCGATGAGTTATCGGGAACGTCGGTGACGAGGAGGGTGTCAATCTCTTCTACACGACCCAGGCACTCACCACGAAACAGTGTAGCTGGAGAGGAATAGGGGTTGCAAATAAACATGGAGCTGAACCCATGCTGCATTTCTAAAACTGCGAACGGCAGCGGGAAGCATTGTCGGAGGCAAAACAGCTCGGAAGGGCTGAGCAGCACTGTGGCGTCCGGAACTGAGTCGCACAGAACGGGTACAAGTACGGCAGAGCTAGGAGGAACGTCGGTGTCTTCGGCGACAACTAGGCGAAAAGAGGCAGGGTGTTCGTCCGATGAGGCGTCTTGAACTGAAAAGTAACTCCAGCTGAGCACGGGCGCAATCGATGACGGCGTGGTGGGTCGACAGAAAATCCCAACCGAGAATGACGTCGTGGGAGCACGAAGTGAGCACGATAAACTCAATGGGGTAAGTGATGTGTTCAATGGTGACCCGTGCTGTGCACGCAGCAACAGGCCGGATGTGTTGTGCGCTGGCGGTGCGGAGTGTGAGGTCGGACACTGGCGTCGTCACTTTGCGTAATTTGCGGCAGACCGTTTCGCTGATTACTGACACGGCAGCACCAGTATCGACAAGGGCGATTACGGCGAGTCCTTCAACAATAACATTAATGGCATTATGGGGTGAAAATCGAGGACTTAAGGTTTTCGACGTGGACGCAGCTCTTGCCTCAGGAACTGCGGCGACTAGTTTTCCTCCTGTGTTGGGTCAACGCGGGGACGCATTGGCGAGATAGATCGGCGACGCGGCGAGGACGACCTGCGGCTGTTGAATGTCGGTCGGGCGGCAGGAGGCGAGTTCGACGGCGGCAAGGGGGACTGCTGACGAAGTGGCGGCTCATACACGACGTAGGACGGCGAATGAAACGACTGATCGTATGAGACGGCTTGGCGGCGACAGTAACGGGCGACATGGCCGGCGACACGACACACGAAGCAGATAGGGCGGTTATCAGGCGTTCGCCACACGTTGGGCGCATGAGGTGCTGGTCGGGGCGGCGACACTGACGGAAGCTGCGGCGATCGTGGGGCGCAAAGCGGTGCCTGCTGGCGAGGTCGTAACAATGCTGCTGTGTAGGTTAGCGGCGACGATATGGGAGCAGCCACAGGCCCGGATGGGCAGGCCGAAGGGAGAGCATCGGCGACTTGTTCCCGTATCGCTTGCTGAAGTGTTGAAGACAATGGGGGCGCTGACACCGTAGCGGGTGCACACGATAGAAGAGATAGTTGACGCGCGATTTCTTGGCGAATAAAATCTTGAATGCGGGGCATCAGGGAAGACTCCTCGCTGCCGACGACCAATCCCGAAAGGGGCTCTGCCGGCCGTGACGCTGAGCGCCGCGTGAGAAGCCGCTGCTTGCGGAGCTCGTCGAAGCTCTGACACCAGTTGATGACGTCCCCGACAGTCTGTGGATCCTTACTCAGCAACATCTGAAAGGCGTCGTCGTCTATCCCCTTAAGGAGATGCTTGATCTTGTCAGCCTCGCTCATAGAAGGGTCGGCCCGCTTGCACAGGCCGATAACGTCTTCTATGTAACTCGTGAATGTTTCGCCTTTGTTCTGCGCCCGCTCTCGCAAAAGTTGTTCGGCGAGAAGTTTCCGCACGGCTGGGCGGCCAAACACTTTCAGAAAATCGGTCTTGAAAGCTGACCAAGACTGCAAGTCGGCTCCGTGGTTCAGGTACCACGTCTCAGCGAGTCGCTTGAGGGAGAATGGGACATTGTTGAGCTTCATCCGGTCATCCCATCTGTTATGTGCGCTCACCCTTTCATACGATGACAGCCAATCCTCGACGTCCTGGTCGTCATCGCCATAAAACATGGGTGGGTCTCGCTCGCGGATTGCACCGGAACAGACGATCGGGGGTTGCGAGGGAGACGTCATTTCCCGAAGGTCGTCAGTGGACAGGACACGACGGAGACTTCTGCTTCGTAACTCCAGGCTGCGGTGAGGACGGGAACCCGCACACTCCACCAATTGAAGAGGTGTTATTGGCAGGGAATGGTAGCGTTCCAGGTGACGGTGTTCAGGTAGGCACTGAGGACTAGCCGGAGCGATGATCACGTTGCAGCGAGCTATCAGATATCGTGGCGCGTTCTCTCCGAGGCCGGTGCTACCTCCTCGTCGTCTTCACAGTCCCCATTCACTACGTACCCATTATGGCCCATGGCCACCGTATCAGAGCATACCCACACGGGGCATAGTGCGTCCTTCGCAGTGCCTGATAGCATACTCTAAGTGGGCAAATCTTTGGCACTACAATATATATATATATATATATATATATACATACATACATACATACATACATTCACGTTGTGAATGTGTCCGATGTACTAAGCACTTATAGACGTGTGGGGATATCGATATGGATCCAGAAAAGCGCGGCCTCCCACCCATACATGCGGGCGCATACACTTGCATACGCATACGCACACACGCGCACTCATGCAAACACACGCGCGCTTCGAAACTTACGCGAGTAAGCTTCTATGAAGGAAAGTTTGACACCGAGCTACACTCAGGTGGATGTCAAACTTTTCCTCATAGAAACTTACTCCAACTTGTGGATTTCCCATAAATATGGTCGATTAAACTTGTCCTTCACTTCGTGTTGTTGATGAATTCGCTCTCGCGGTACGAACTGCTAGCGTCCTCGTTAGCTCAGTTGGTAGAGCGACTGCTCCAGTTAAGCGGGGGTCCCGGGTTCGAACCATGGACCAGAAAGAGTTTTTTTTCAACGGCGAAGTTCCTGAGAAAGCTGTACAGCTTTCATTTGTAGCCGTATGGTTGCACTCAGGTGGATGTCAAACTTACCTTCATAGAAACCTGGGTGTCGAACAGAAAACTCAAACTCAACCGGTAGTTTTGCCGGAACTGAACCCGAACCGCTATTTTCTGAGCACGCTCAGCCCTATCTGGAACTTACCTAAAAAAAGAAGTAACGGTTACCGGTTCATGCCAAAACCGTTCGACCCTCACTTTTTTATATCGCAAAGTCAATGCAATTTAGGCCTTTTTTCTTCAAGGTACAATCAACTTCGTACCTGGTCGCGCACTTTCCCCTCCACACAATTGACCACTATCACTCTCTATGTAACAACAGCGGAAATGAATGAGCACAAATGCAGCAATTGTCTGTTGCTGCTAGAAGGGGGAACGTAGTGTAACTGACCAATCGAAATATCATTCTCGGCAGCTTGCAGGGGATATGAACCGACTTCGCCCTTCCCTAGCTGCAACTTCTCTGGAGCAATCAGGCTGCAGGAGTGCGGCACTGCGCCACAGCGAAAGCCCACACCCGATGTGCGCATACGTTTTGCATTTCATAATTTTTTTAAAATGTCCGACACGTGCAAATTGTTAATACTTCAAATGTGGGACCGCAGAAGCTGCTCAATGACTAAGCCCTTTGCTGCTGACCACAACTGACTTCGATCTCCCTTCCCAACGACCGTTTTTCTGAAGTAGATGGAAATCGAGAACGTCCATGTATCAAGATTTTGATCCACGTTTATTATCACCAGCTGGTTGAAATACGTCTGCCGGCCTGCAACATAAGCTGCGCCTCGGAGCAGTGATATAGCACGGGGCATCAAATGCGCCATTTTTTTTCAAATTTGCTTACACGGAAAACACAAAAAGAAAAGGCAAATCACGTTGTTTTAAAATATTACGCAATAAGTAAGTAAAACCGAATAAGAAAGAAAGTACTAAAACGTGGATATTGCTCTATACTTTTCTTTGCCCTGCGTTTTACAACCAAACGTGTCATCAATGCAAAAGATGTGAGTTGGATTTTCCATACCATTTTCCCATTTCCGTTTACATTTTTTTACAGAGTTTCATTTTACAAGTTCCATTTTTTTACAGATACAAATAACAACAGATATCTCACGAAAAACTGTTAAAGTTCGCACTTAATCCCTTGGCAAGAAACTGAAGCCCTCGACCTTGTCTTTGAAGCAGAAACAGTAATAAAGCAGATGACACGTTCAGAAAGGCAGGCCGCTACCTCACACTGTCCCATTCGCCCAGCGATCATTTTTTCTACTTTTTCTACAGTTTTGTCTCTTTCATATCGTCTTTTTTTCGAAGATGCACTTGCACGGGCTGCCCAACTCCATACATTACTTCTGCTGCTACTCGTTCCGGAGGGAGTACAGGTGTGGACGAATTTAGGAGCGTCTAACCCCCAAAAAATCGCGCCAATCCACCCTGTGAATGTGGTCGGAAAGCAAAGCTGTAAACGACATGCACACCGATTACCCATGCGACGTCACTTAAATTCTCTCACGTCGCTCTACAAATAGTGAAACCAGAGAGCACTTAAACACATCCTTTGTTACTTAAAACAGATATTCGTGGTAACGTTAAATCAAGGCATGATGCATGAACGGTGGTTGGTTTAGTTGTATTGATGTAGCACATGAGTGGAAACTCTTTTTTATAAAATAAAAGAAGCTCAAACCTGGTGTTAGACGATCTGACTTCTCCGTCTCTGCCGCCGCGGACGGGGGCCACCAGATCGGCGGCGGAGACGGAGAAGGTAGAGGAGAGGAAATACTTCTATTCGGATTCCTGAACAGCCCGCTCAATGTGCGGCCCGGGCGAGTGGTTACTTCTTGACTAGAACCCATGTGTAGTCCTCGTCGCCTGTTCTCTGTCCGCCAGCTTAAACTGCGGTGGGCTGTAGAGTAGCATTTCCCATTGCGGGGGTTGGGTAGTTGGCAAAAGGAGAGAAGGGTGCTCAGAAAAAAACTCCCACACACCGATTATGTGGCGTAGTGTCCCTCCCTCTGAGCGAAATTTACATTCAGTGTCATAGCGTTTCGAGTGGATTAAGGGTAGACGCGTCGGCTGTGCGAAGGAGCCGGTTTGTATGAGCCGTAGGGTAGATTGTTGTTCTCTGGAAACATCCGGGTAAAGCGAATATAGGGTCTGTCTCTGAAGGTGATAATGCTGAGTTATGTCCCTCAACGAGAAAAGGGGGTGACTGTCCTTGTGCAGCTCTGTAGCACGGGGAATAAGAGCGCAGGCTTGTTGTTGGGCGTATTCGTCGCCCTCCATGGAAGCGTGAGTGGGTGTCCTGATGCGCTTAATGGAACCTTTTGGAGAGTGGCTGTATAGCACACGCAATGCAGGTCGGGACACCCAACCGAAATGGTCATTCTGGTAGGCTTTTTGGGCATCGGTGACTACCTTATTAGTCCATAATTTAGGGAGAACAAAGGCGATGGATGCCTATTCTGCTCTGGGTAAGGCACACGCAAGGAGGTTGGTTCTGGAGGTATAGCCACGATGATGGCGGACTGCGGCCCTCGATGTTGGGAGGCGTCTGTGTAGATAGATGCATTATCCCCAACAAGGGTGGTGTTGAGCGCTTGAGTCCGTGCTTGTCGGCGACTCGTCGCGTGAGGGGTTCATATTTCTAAGGAATCGGACCATCTTTAGTTCTCGTAGCCCAGAGTCCGGTATGTCACTCCGCCTTATGTACTATAGTACATCAGGTGGAGTGACATTCTGTCCTGCCCAGCTAATCTAGTGAAAGATGCGGCGATCCGCCGCAGTTCTGATCATTCGGAGCTTCTGGTTAGAAAGATGGCCCTCTATCAGCTCTTCCACCGTGTTGTGGAGCCCCGTGCTAAGCAGCCTCTCTGTGAACACACTCATGGGAAGACCAACGGCCTGCTCAACTGCCTTTCTATTCATTATATAAAGCATCGTTATGTCCTTTCCTAGGAGGAGACAGGGGGTTGACGTGAGTGGTTCTCGAGAGGACAAAACCTTGAAATAATCGAACCGTATCGGATTCATTGAGGCCTCGCTTCTTGGCGGAAACTCGCCGGATCATGGGTACGATTTTATTGATGGCGTGCTTGAGGCGCTGCGAGGATACGTCACTCTTGGTGTTGGCCTAGAGATGTAAGCCCAGGATCTTGATCCTGGGCCTTAGAGTTATGGCCTGGCCATCAAGGACTATTTGAATGTGTTCCTTGATGTGTCGTTTGGCGTGAGGGCGGACGACAAGAAGCTGTCATTTTTTACGGAACACTGGAGGCCACAGGCTTTAGCACATTGGCGTACTAGAATTGAGATGTCATGCATTGGTGGCAGCTTCCTTTAATTTTTGTAACTCCTAACACACGCACAACGCGCTCACAGGGCCGCTAGACGTGCCGTGGGCGGAATGCACAGCAGCGCGAGAGGTCGCGTGACAGTATCACGTGGAATTCAACGAGAATGCAATGGGGTAAACCCGTACATCTGCTCGATGAGTGCACCACCTGTCTCCCGCGTCTTCGCGTTGGCTCGTAGCTTAACCGGTAAGACAACGCGCACTCGTTTTGTTACTCTGTTAGTTCCAGGTTCGAATCCTGTTAGTGCCAGTTAATTCTTTTATTTGTTCGCGGGAGTTTTCTGTTGACACCCACGGTCGCGAAAGAACCCTTGGGGGGTAGAGGTAAAGAGCTTTGCTTTAAAAGTCCCATCTCGAGCTCCACGCGTCAAATTTCCCTTTCATTTTGTAACAGCATGATCTGTTACAAGATTCCGCAATGTAGCACACGGAACGATGGCCGGAGGCAGGCGGTACGATGACATAATAATTGTAAAGCACACATCCGGTATAGCTCTCGGCTATCGGAAAAGGAATTAGTGGTCAGAGGAATATTGCACTGACTGAGCATTAACGAAAGCTTACTTTCAACAAAAGTGTGGCTAGCACATTCGATAACGTGACGGATAACAAATTATTCAGGGTGACCAAATATTCTAATTCTTTGGTAGCAATAATGTGCCTGTTGTAGGATTTTTCTGCTTTGTTACAAATATAAAAAATGTGCGTCATTGGTGTTAGGCCCTGGTAGTTGAACGCAGAAATTTGGGCAAGTTGGTGACATCACTTCGACATGGTAAAAGCGCACTAGACGGTGACAGAAGAAAAGACAGTGATACGGGACGAGCGCTAAATATCAAGTGAGGCTTTATTTAAAAGAAACGCTAGATACACACAAATGCGCAGAAAACGCTAAAAAAGATACATAAGGTGCAGCTTTCACAGAGAATGTGATCGACACTGTAGATAGGCTTTTTCTTTTGTGTGCAAAGACAGAGACAGAGTGCTAACGCATTCGTCATTTTCCTTGATAACACAGAGCGCCTACAAGATCTCTCCAGGGGCCGGACACTTCGGCTAGTTTCGGTATCGCTAAATAAAGTGCCGACATGACGCTCGTAGGCAGGCGAAAGTTCAGCAACTTTTGCATATGTGGCTATAGCTTTTCAACATACGCAGCAATACAGTAAATTTATTCTATTATGTGTAGAAATAAAATGTCTTCTTCGCTGTTTCCTTTTCTGCCACCCTATTTATTTATTTACGGGCGTCCTTCGTTGCGCCGACGGGTGGTGCTTTTGCTCTTATCTCTTCTGCTACTATCCGGTCCATTTGCACCTGCCTCGTTCACTGTGTGCACGTGAAGAAGTTTTGTTGTATGTCTAGAAGATAACATTTTTTGTGTCTGTGAGTGCAAATGGGCTCATAATGTCAGAGAAACTGAGAAAAGGACAAAACGCATGCTTCGATGCTGTGTGGTGCGACAACTCGGGAAGGAATAGCACAGCAAAATGTTTCCGCTTCCAGCGGACGGCAGGTCAGCACACTTTTTATTGAGACAAAGTTATGAAGAAGCAACCGTTATCCTTATTCAAAAAGCTGCAGGGCGAGCCGAACAATCTTCTGCTGTTGCTTTTCAGTGAATTTCTTTTAAATGCGGAGCATTTCTTAGGCTCGCGATGTCACTAGTCGATGTTGTCGGTGCCGTCCACACGCTCACTGCGCATGCGCGTCGCGTCAAGGCGCAGGCGCGCGTCTCTCCCCCGTACCCTCCTCGCTATCAACAACAGGTGCGGCGGTGCGGGAGGAGCGCGTGTACCCCGTGCGCTCCGTCGCTCTCAACAACAGCTGCGGCGGTGCGGGGGGGAGCGCGTCTGTGCGCGCTTGCGTCGTAGCTACCCGTGCGCTGCGTCGCGCTCAACAGTAACGGCGGCAGGGCGTGTACACGTGATAACGGCGTGGTGGGTGCGTGGAAAGTTCGCGCGCTTGTGTACGGAAGTGTGCGCATGCGCAATCTCTCCCCCGTACTCCTCTCCCTCGAACGCGGGCGGTGTGTATATAAGCGGTGGAGCGCGCGTTCGGAATTCTCTCAAGGGCGTCTTTGCTTGGGCTTTCGCTTGACTGGACGCTTTGCTTGACGGCACCAAGCAATAAAGACAGACTTTAACTTTACACTCCTTGCCTTCGCTTCTCCTTCATTCAATAAATAAGAATAAAAAAGGCGAAATAACAATTAAGCATTCCCAAACCATACCCAATTACGCAACATTCACGCGATACCCCCACCACTCTGCGACGCATTTACTCGAGTTACCCCGTGGAAAGATGCGGGCGGGTTTTTTTTGTGTTTGGTACAACGCATCTGTCAGCAATGTTGTAATGCAGTGAAGCTAATTTCGACAGTTTCTCGTGCGCCGATTGATTCCAGCGGACGCGCAGACGTAAACCCACGGCCAAATCAAAAGCCAAAGCCAGTGCTTCGAACGCAAAGAAAATTCTGTGTGGCCGGAAGACGATAATAGCTTGAGCTGATAGACGCAGGTTTCATAATGCGAGGGGCCGAGGTTCGATTCTGATCACGGGAAACGTTTTGTTGCTCTCCAATTGGCTGCAAATGTTGTTCCCCGCCGCTGCAAAGTGTGTACCCCTCGGGCATTTGGGCTGGTCCAGTGGTCAGGTGGTCAGGTTCTCAGTGGTCCAGTGGCCAGGGTTCCAGAGGTGAGGTGGTCAGGGGGCCGGTATCATGGCGTAAGTTCCGGATTCACTTTCCGGGTCCTTCCACATTTTAGATGCAACGCATCTCCTTAGCTCGCCTTGTCCCTCCAGCGTCCGTCCGTAGTCCGCACGCCTATCCCCCATTCTTCTCACCGCGCCAGCTGCGCACTCCGCCGCTCTCACCACAACGCCATCTGTGTGTTAGCGCTCGCTCCCGTCGCCGTGCCAGCTGTGCGTCAAAGCGTGCGCTGGCGCTCGGTTAACACATGCGCATGCGCTGCTCTTTCTCATTCCCCTCACCGTACATATAAACTCCATTAACGCGCCGCTCCGCTCAGTCGTTCCGCCGCTCCGATGACATCCGATGACGACCGGCGATGATTTGAATGGAGACTAGCGCGTAACACTCGCTTAACACATGCGCATGCGCTGCTCTCTCTCATACCCCTCGCCGTACATATAAACGCGATAACTGCGCCGCTCCGCTCAGTCGTTCCGCCGCTCCGATGACATCCGAGGACGACCGGCGATGATTTGATATAAATGGAAACAACAACAATTGCACATGCTAAATTGAAACAACATAACCGAAACGCAACGCACACCCCACGATGCGTCGCATCTACCCATGGTTCCCCTCGCGGGAAGATGGTGTAATTTTTTATAACAAAGCTTTCTCCCTCTACCAGCCAACGGTTTTCGTCGTGGCGTG
This sequence comes from Haemaphysalis longicornis, assembly GCA_013339765.2. Taxonomy (NCBI): domain Eukaryota; kingdom Metazoa; phylum Arthropoda; class Arachnida; order Ixodida; family Ixodidae; genus Haemaphysalis; species Haemaphysalis longicornis. The sequence goes on along the minus strand of CM023451.1, from coordinate 95,068,642 downwards.
CGCGACAAGACATTTCCAAGGTGCCCGGGGAGAGCAAGCGCGCTTTTCACTGACGGAGCACAGTGCAGATGGTATGGCGAATGAGCTCTATTACCCAGTGTTCCCCGCGGGCCTCAACCTTCTCTCTCCAGCGGGCGCATCGGCGGGCCCATTTCGTTGGCGTTCTCGTCTGCGTTAGCGACGGTTGTTTTGGGCCAGTTTTGCCGCAGCTTCGCGTCCATTGCGCGCTTCCTTCCCACAGCTTGATTAACTTGTTCGACAGCACCTCCAGGGTAACGTGGACCGTACGGAATTAAGCGGTCGTGCTGCAAAAATACGTTAAGGATTGGTTTGCATGGCAGGAAGACAAAATGTAGTGACCACATACACACACCTGGCCGCAAGAGAAAGAGTACCATTCGGGCACTGCTTGCCCCGATTTGATTTGATTGATTTGATTGATTGATTGTAGGGTTTAACGCGCCGACGCAACGCAGGCGATGAGGCGCGCCGTAGTAGAGGGCTCCGGATTAATTTCGACCACCTGGGGATCTTTAACGTGCGCCGAAATCTCGTACACACGGGCGTTTTTGCTTTTCGCCTCCATCAGAAAAGCGGCCGCCGCGGCCGGGAATCGAACCCGCGACCTCGTGCTCTGACTGCTTGCCCCGAATGGGATTGTTTTTCTAAATCGGTGAATACCAATTAAGTTATGTTTAATGGGAATTACAAAAGGCTAAAGCATCAACTGCTTGTGATAAATAGCGATTACAAAAGTTTTTTCAGCTTCCTCTCAATTCTCAAACTTATGGAACTATGCTTACATGCCCAATTGTTTCGGTGTCTGCGCTTGTGGCGATCGGTGATGTAGCCCGCGGTAGCACATCGGGATCGCTAGGTTTTGCTGTCGCACCATTTCAAAGACGCTGCTCTCCGTTTTCTTTCCGTGGACGCTTGGCTGGGCTACAGCAGCGGCGTCCGCCGCTTTACCCCAGCTGTGGCCGACACTGCTGCGTTCGGGATGCCGCCCCCCCCTGATCCCACGTAACGGCTGGAAGAATCGTTGTTTTCACTCTTTGTAGAGACACGTGTGTGAATTCCAGTGACGTCGCATGGACAAATAATGTGGGTGTCGTTTATAGCTTTACTTTCCAACCACCTACTCAGCGTGGACGGGAGTCAATTTTTCGGTTTTTTGAGGGTTCGATCTTTTGGTAACGGGAGCTACACTGGCCGAGGTTGAGCAGTTTCGCGTGGCTCGTGAGGAGCCGTGCTGCGCATGCGCGAGGAGCAGTTACGTCACACGGCGCACAGAACGTTGCTCGCTTCCCGGCGTCTCTCACACATCCCACGTTCCCAGCATCTTCGCCAACCTTCGCTCCACACGTGTCACCCCGGTGCACTTGATGATCATGCAAGGGGTGACCGGGCGTGGAACCGATGGCTCGTGCGTCGCAGCAACACCGGCGTGCGCCTGTAGAACTAGCTTAGCTTTGGGCGATTGGGGATGCTGCACCGGAGCCGTTTCATAAATATACATGTGTCACATAAGGCGTATACTGTTTGGGTGTCATTGAACCAGCAGTAAGCATGATAATCAAGCTAATCCTAGACAACCAGGAAAGCTAAGAATAACCAGCTGAACCTCAGCTCACGATAAGTATATTCTGACATAGCCGAGCTAAAACACTGATAATTTTGTGATACGATGGACGGATTTGTGTCGGCCTAACAGGTTTGCTGTTAAAAATCAACCTCAGAAATAATCACTTGATCCATGCCATGAATTCTTTTGGAAACCATCTGAAATTAGTTTATCGCGAAGACATTACCGCGAAGTGAGTTTTTTAGTGATGCCAGGTACCTGAAGATGAAACAGTACTCATCTCTTGTCCCAAGTGAATTCTAAAAAGATTTATCATGAAAGAACTCTTCATTACGCTGGGAAACAATGATGAACGCCCGGTTGTGGGCACTATAACCACCCTGAAAAAGAAATGGGAAATCACCCGCCTAGACTTAGAGCGAATGTTAATTCTATCCCATGGTCTGATCGCGTTGTAGCTGTTGAGTATGGGCTACCCGCGTTGACACCACTAACCAACACCAGGACCAATCACAACACTAAGAGGGATCATGAGTTTGTGCCCAACCCAAATGAAACATCTCGTCGATACGCCTGCAAATGTAGGCTTTGTAAGAATAGATGTACACGCAATGCCATGATTGACACGATCTTCACAAAAGTGAAATTTCGCGCTTCAAAAACTACTGAAATGAAATGAAATGAAATGACACAAAAGTTCTCGTGAAGCAATGATATTACTACCGGGATACAAGGCATTACTTCAACACGCCTATGTTTTGATTGATTTTTACGTTTAACGAGCCGACGCAACGCAGGCGATGAGGCGCGCAGTAGCGGATCGCTGCAGATTAATTTTGACCACCTTGGGATTTTTAACGTGCGTCGAAATCTCGTTCAAACTGTCGTTTTTGCTTTTCGCCTCCATCAGAAAGTGACCGCAGTTGCCGGGAACAGAACCCGTGACCTCAACACGCCTATATTATATGGTTCAATATAAACTACCGCGATAAAAACGCAGACTATTAAATACGACCTTTACCCACTGTATAGTCGACATCGTAACCTTGGTTGTTCGCTTCTTTTGCAAGGATATCCTTTTGCGTTCGGTTGCACGAGTATTTGCACTAAGACCAAATCACAGCAATGAAATACTCGTGAAAAAGTGTACTTATTAAACCAATTCGCAGAAAAGGCACGGAAAATCGGGCTACTTCTTCTGATGCTTTGTGGCAAATGACGCTGTAGAAAGCAAGCCGCTGCATTTTCAGACAGATGCCAGGGGCGCGGAATAATACCCGCTTAGACTGATTGACTAGAGCTGGAAACCTACACTAAGGTTTTTGATATTCATTGAGAATTTAACGCGCCGACGCAACGCAGGTTATGAGGCGTGCTGAAGTGGAGGGCTCCGGATTAAGTTTGACCACCTGGGGATCATAACGTGCACCGAAATCTCGTACACACAGGCGTTTTTTGCTTTTCGCCTCCGTCAGAAAACCGGCCGCCACGGCCGGGAACCGAACCCGCGTACTTGTTCTCAGCCGTACAACATAGACGAAGGTGAAAGGGCAGGTTTTTTCAAACTTCAAATGCCTGACACTCGAGAAATTGTAACCTTACGACTGAGGTACTCTCTATCACTCTTTTTACGCATTTCTGAAGAACGAGTGCTTTAGAAAGGAGCCCCATGCAATTACTGGGGTCCTCCCATAGTTGCGAAAGGGGCGCCGCCTACATGTCTCCCGATGACCGGTTGAATAGAACGTACTCATGATGATACTGTGATGCACTATAGAGGCGAGAAACTAGGTATTATCTTAGTCTCTAATCGTTCATGATTTCAGTTCCTTCCCTCACCTCTATGTTGAGTTTTCTATGGCGTCGCGATGCTGTGATAAATTAAGCTTTGTCGACTCACTTCTTTGTGGTATGTATTTTCATTGGGCAGAGGTCTCCAATTTTGCCGATGACGGGCTTTTAGGGGCGAAGCTCCTTAGGGCGTGGGTCTGTCCATCCTCGACGTATGTATGTAGCCACCTCTAGTTTAGCTCTTGGATTGTTTACGAGATGGCGTGGCTACCTCTAGTTTAGTTCTTGGATTGTTTACTAGATGGCGGTACTTGTATAGACGGTATTCGTTGAAAAGTTTAGCGGTCAATTTCTTCGCTTGGCAACACTAGAAAGGGCCACAGACATGACCGATGCGCCACGGACATGGACAAGTTCCGCCATCCCGAGGAGCCCGACGTAACGAGTGACGGCGCACTCTCAGGGTTGCATGGAGGAGAAGAGGGGTACCTGATCTGGGGGCCGTGCGCACAACGTCGCCTAGCAACAGACGCTTGGCCACAGATATGGCGGCGCACTCGCATGGTTGCCTGCATGCATTCCGCGCCAGTGAATACCGGCCATATGATGAAAAGATGCGCTTGGATTGTTTACTAGATGGCGTGGCTACCTCTAGTTTAGTTCTTGGATCGTTTACTAGATGGCGGGGAGCGTTGTAATAAAATCCGTTCGCTGTTGGCGCGCGCTCGGAGTCGCCTGATGGATAAGGCTGCAGATGTGCGAGCCCGCGAGGCAGAAGCGCTCCGTGAAGCTGCGCGACGCCGCCGCCAAGATCCTGCCGTACGAGAGCGGGAGGCCGAAGCGTGTCGTCTGGCTGCGCGACGACGCCGCCAAGATCCCAGCGTTCGATAACGTAAGGCCCAAGCGTCACGGCAACGGCGCGAGGACCCTGCCGTACGCGAAGCGGCACGGCTGAGGCGCGAAGAGGATCTCCAAAACGTCAGAGAACGGGAAGCGGCGATAAAGCGCGCGTATCGGCAGGCAGACCCCGATGCAGTGAGAGCTCGTGAGGCCTCTGCAAAACGCATCAGGCGAGCTCAGCCCCAAGGTGCCGACGCGCGGTTTAAGCGAGACTTTCTAGACGTTACGTTCGGACACAGATGTAGTGGGCGAACTTTCACTGAAGAGTCACGGTTTTACCGATGATTTCCCCTCAGGAGCTTCGCCCACTCATCATCATTCACCCCGTGGATATGCTGTGAATTTTTTTATCTACTCAGACGACCCGTATCATCTTGGAAAAGGCGTCCGTGGTTTTCGCCAGCACCGCAAATCTTGTAACAGCTGCTGAACGGGCTCACAATGGGCAGGTCGGCGTCGGGGCGTTGGAGACGTCGTCGGCTGGAAACGTATTGTGCTCTTTTAGGCAGCTGTCTCCTAATGCCGGACCTATTGCATCTTCTTTTTAGACGGGCCGGGTGTTCCCAAAACCGGCTCCTTTCATTGTCAGCTTTTATATTTTTGCATTACGGCAGTCAAAGAACAAGAACAATATCTTGAACCGCACTGAAGTACATGATTGGCCCAACAAATTTTCCTCAAGGAGCGACAGCGACGCCAGAATTGAATCGGCTGTCAACAACAGGTCCCGAACAGAGGTAAAGTGTCCACGTGACATAAATGCACCTGTACATACAAACGTTAACTAAGAGGGGTCCTACCAGCCTGCCACCGGGAAAGAAGGCGAGACATGAAAATTCTAGTAACGACGTTCTACAAGTTGTCTCAAACTCGACGCACGAACAAGCGCGAATAATCAGTGTCGCACAAACCCTCCTTCCCAGACACCTTGGCTATGTTGGGCGCAGCACTAAATCTCTGCTCAGAGAAAATTCCAGCAATGACAACTGAAGAAATCATTTCCCTGGACTTCGCCATATTTGAAAATACCGGCGGGAGAACCGCCAGTGAGGCTACCGTTTTCCCGGAACGACTGGACATGAACCATGCAGGAAACAATGCCACTGGTGAAAGTGTCGACGCAAGAACAACTGAAACGACCATGACATACGCGTCCACTGTATTGTCTCTTTTTCTCTGCGGAGGATGTAGTTGAAAATTTATTTCCCAAAGAACACAGTGCGTACAGATGTCAGTAGAAGACGACGATGACGAGCGACAGCGACCAACAGAGGTAATCTGTCTTTCCCTTTACCCAAAGCGTTGTAGCCGCGAGAGCCTACCTATGGGCCACTTTTTGCTGATTGGGCTAACGTGTGACCGTAAGGTGTCGCGGCTACCGTCTGCCTATGCCGTGCGGGCGCTTCAGACGCTTGTGGCTAAGGGTGCTAAAAAAACGCCTTTATAGGCATTTTAGGGGCGACGACCCTCAAGGGCTCGGGCTGGGGTAGTTGGCATCTCCTGTCGTCATCGTTGTCGTCGTAATCGTCGTCTCATGTAGTCACGGTACTAATACACCGATAAACTCGTTTACACCTCGCGCTGGAGCGCTTCGTAACGCTTACTAAAGAAGACATCAGGGTACTCGTTTACGCCTCGCGCTAGAGAGCTTCTTCCTTCAAATACAAGAGACTTTTACGACAAAGCTGTATACCTCTACCTCCCAATGCTTTCAACTCTGTTGGCAAAAATGCCAAGGCACCAAGAATACTTATACACTGCATGGTTCGCCCCTCCACGGGTTTCAGAGTAGGGGAGATGGCCCTGGATTTTTGTTTCATGTAGCTCTTTTTGATCGGAACGAAAAGAGTATGAGGGTATCCGCACTCAGCAGACTTCTGGATTGGTGTGTAAACGCTTCTGAGATGAAGTGCATGCAAGAGTTGCCGAAAGCGTTCTTACAGCGACACTGAGACGTGGAAACAAGTTGGTCTGCATTGGTACATTACGGTGCAGAAAATCTAAGTAGACCTTTCTCGCAACTAGCAATGGTTTAATAAGGCAGAAAACGCCGGAAACGCGAAAACAGGTTTCGAGGCTTCGTACGCTTTTGAATGCTATGATTTGTCCCGCCACAAAAGTAGCGAAACGGGAAAGCTAATTGCAGAACAATGTATGCATTTTTTCCTGACCTAAATACTTTCTGAGTGGTTGAGCACGTGAAATAAATGTAAATCATACCTTTCGGTTAGGAAATTCCAAAGCATAGTACACACTTCCAGCACAGACATACCTTCTAAGTGTGAACCTACATACCAGGCCTACGCATCCACGCTACCAGAAAATGGCACACGCGACAAATACAGACAAGTAAAATGGCGAATCACAAGAACAAGTTAAAATAAAGTTAAGCTGTGTATCCAAATTGTGACTTGTGTGGTCAGTGCAATGAATTTGTAATGTTCCAGCTCATTATTCCCGGAAATGGATTTTGGAGCATATGTCATTAGTACGAGTATGCACGAGGTTTGCACTGCCATGGTTCGTTTGATTTGATTGTGTAAAGATGAGTAGGATTGCATGTTCTGTCACCATTTTTGGAGAACTCCTTTCTGTGGAGCGGTAAGTAGGATACGGAGGCATACATATTTTAATTATATGACTAGCGCCTAATACCTTTGCTGACAAGTTATAAGAGCATCACTGGTGAAGCGCTTTCCCTAGCTGTTTGGTAAACCACCATTTCATAACATATTTAAGCAAGCTTCCGTAAAAAAATAATATACTGCCCAGTGAAGCTGGCTGGTATCCCGGTAATATGAACCTGATACAGAGTGTCAGGTTCGGTGACAACAATAATAAATACAAATATAACCTATGAACGAGACTACGTTTATGTTGTATCCAAAACCTAAATAAATACACATACTATGGGCAAAGGAGCTAAAGAGCACTGGGGAACCGAAGTATAGACGGACACTGCGATAACGCGGTATAGAAAACACCAACAAGTTCTACTACCGATAAACAGTCAAAGTTCGGGAAAGAACGGCGGGGACACAGTAAGGGTTCACTGCGGGAACGGGGTTGTCCTACCTCACGTCCCAGAGGCGCAGTCGTAGTGTTATGGTGTTTGAAGGTCTAGATGATGTGGCCGTGGTGGTCGAGCGCGCTCCCAGCTCCCGTTGCAGAGAGGCCAACGCAGCTGTCTTGGGCGTCACTGTCTATCACCGACGCACAGCGAGCTGACTTCCTTGTAGAGGAGATGTCTTGGATTTTGTGCTGGTGGAGGACTTCTTGGGGCACGGCACGGGTCCGGTCGCCCGACCGCCGCGCATCCCGGTCACGCTCCACTCTTCTCACACTCTGGGTGTTCTTTTTCCACTTCTTCTCCCGCCAGCTGCTGTCGCTGGCCGCTTCCCATTGGCTGGTCGCCGGCACAAGCTCGTGCCGTGGTCGCGAGCCTTCGGCGCCGTAGCCGGTGTCGATGACCTTTGCGCCGCGTGCCTTGCGTCTTCTTTGTTATCGTCTTCTTTGGGCGTTTCTTGTGGTGTTGGCCTTACCTGTCATACGATTCCTTCGCATGACACGTCCCCCCACGTAAGCATTTTTCAGTTGAAAAATGTCTTTTCACGGTCCACTCCACACGCATCACCAACACTAACCAAATTGACGGCGGAACACTCATAACAAAGCACCGCAACTCAAGGCCAGGTTTTAAACAGCACACGCCTGCAGCATACATAACAAAAACAAGTTCACAACGTCAGGCTGGTGGTGCGCTCGTTTGCTTTCCTACAACGACTTTACAAAACAGTTTGCAGTCTATAATAAACCAAGGCACCAACTTCATTACTACAATGTTTACACGCGACACACAGGTGATGTACACGGACCAGATAACAATCGCAAAGGCATGCTAGCGCAGTTTGTCCCGTTTTCTACAGTGACTACGGTGCCATCCCCGGCCTCTTCAATACACGCTACTGGCATGGCCGTGATTGGGTTTCTTCTTGCTCTTACCAGCTGACACCTTATATAAGCATTCAAGGGAAGTGTGCGAATGCGGTGCGGGCGACCTTGTGTTCCCACTGGCCGATTCTTCGCGTGAACAACTGAGTTTTACCTTAGTTTTTTTGCCTGCCCGTGCGGTTTTTCTTCTGGTTCTCTTGTTCCGCAACTTCCGCCGGCTAAAGCATCTCCTTTGGTGCTTATGCGGTCCGTATTTTCTACTCGACCCATGGACACTCTGGATTGAAATATGAGGCGGTGGAAAGTCCCTGCCAGTGATAAGGACTTCTTTTGGTACAGAGCTCCGCTTTTGAGACGGGCTGTGCTGCAAACACGGTTGGTGGTCAACATTAACCTCACCAAACCCAGAAAGAGTCAAGTGCAATGCCGCCACTTGCGGACTAAGTGAAAGTGAAGTTTCTTTATCAGGTGATGAAAGGGCTGCCTGATGTTCCACAGTTACATCAAGTTCCCTATGTTCATTGGCATCTCGTGCCACATCAAGAGAGGGCGACAGTTGATCTGCACTAGAGCGCGGGGGTGAGAAAGCCTGTACTTTATCAAAGCTTTTCCCACCATCCTTAGATAGACGGGCCTCACTTCCCGTAGCCTCAAGCTCCGCGAGTTGTTGCCGCAGCTTCAAAGTTTTCTTTTCAATTTCCGCGCGCTCTTTTTCTATCTCGGCTAGCCTTTTCGGCGCCTCGATACGTAGAGCTATTTCTTCACGCCAGAGCCTTTGCTCCTCGAGTGCCCACTCTGTCAGCCCGTCGCCGCTTAACCCCAATCGCTTCCCCAAATCAATTAGCTCTGCAAGGTCCATGTCTGGTGTTTAGGAGTAAACACAAATGAACTAGCCTCGTCCTGTCGCGGACGCCAATTATTGTCAGTTTCGGTGACAACAATAATAAAATAAATATAACCTATGAACGAGACTACGTTTATGTTGTATCCAAAACCCAAATAAATACACATAATATGGCCAAAGGAGCTAAAGAGAACTGTGGAACTGAAGTATAGACGGACACTGCGATAACGCGGTATAGAAAACACTAACAAGTTCTACAACCGATAAACAGTCAAAGTCCGGGAAAGAACGGCGGGGACACAGTAAGGGTTCACTGCGGGAACGGGGTTGTCCTACCTCACGTCCCAGAGGCGCAGTGGTAGTGTTACGGTGTTTGAAGGTCTACATGATGTCGTGGCCGTGGTGGTCGAGCGCGCTCCCAGCTCCCGTTGCAGAGAGGCCAACGCAGCTGTCTTGGGCGTCACTGTCTATTACCGACGCACGGCGAGCTGACTTCCTTGTAGAGGAGATGTCTTGGATTTTGTGCTGGTGGAGGACTTCTTGGGGCACGGCACAGGTCCGGTCGCCCGACCGCCGCGCATCTCGGTCACGCTCCACTCTTCTCACACTCTGGGTGTTCTTTTTCCACTTCTTCTCCCACCAGCTGCTGTCGCTGGCCGCTTCCCATTGGCTGGTCGCCGGCGCAAGCTCGTGCCGTGGTCGCGAGCCTTCGGCGCCGTAGCCGGTGTCGATGACCTTCGCGCCGCGTGCCTAGCGTCTTCTTTGTTGTCGTCTTCTTTGGGCGTTTCTTGTGGTGTTGGCCTTACCTGTCATACAATTCCTTCGCATGACAAGAGGGCAAAGACACGGGCAATATACTATACATGCTTCCATCGATACCACTGGCATCGAAGCGCTGCAAGGCTGCAAGTTGGCTTCGGAGGGCTAGAACTACAAATGCGTCATACGAAGTATAAAACGGCGAACTTCGAAATAGCTATCTTTCCAGAACCATGCGGTCATCCTTAATCCTGTAATGCCCAACTTACCATGTAAGATACGTCATTTTCCGGATGTTTATATTCGCACCTACGCCTTTCGAACGCCAATATATGCCCACTGTAACATTTCTGATACCTCCTAAATATCTTCAAAAAACTATGGCTGAGTGCCAAACTCATTTTGGAAAATGTATTCCTGCATCGTAAGCGCGACCGGCGGGTCTACACCTACTTTCGTTGGGTGCATGATACACTTTTACATGTGGAAAAGACATTGTATACCTACTTTATATATAGGTATACAAATACCTAAATTTAAATAGGTACATGGTACATTAATATCTACATTATATATGTAGGTATACATATACTTAACGTTTTATGCATGTATGTTACAATATGTAATTTTATAACCTCAAGAGAAAAAACTTTTTCTCGGCGTTTCCATATTGTTTGAGTCAAAAACTAATGAATTAAAGCATTATAGGTTTTAGCTATTGTTTTCATTGTTTGGGCAATACAGAGTTAAAGCAGCAAAGGTCGTAAATGTGGCGGCTAGTGCACCCAAGATTTCGGGAGAGTACCGTACGATTCTTCAACTTTAAACTCTCTTGAAATAAACTCTCTTCGAAATAAACTCTCTCGAGTGTTCACGTCAGCCCAGCCGTATCAGTAGTCGTCGTTGCCAGCGCAGACCGACGCACGCTTTAGGGGTTATTAACGGCGGCTCGACGCGAACGGGCGGGCCGGTAAGCTAACTGTTCTCAGTAGGTCCATTTTACGGGTGACTGTGTTCGTAACCGGGCGCACTTAACAGATTTCAACATTATTAATAACGTGTTAGTTCTCCTCCTGCACGTCCTACACCGCGCATTGGGAACAGGAGATTGGAATTTGGGACGGCTCGCTTAGCCACCTGCGTTGCATCTTGTTCCTTTTGCCGATTCTAATCAAGAGTCTTTAGCTGTTTCGTGCCGGGTATATTTCTTGCAGAAGCTCTGGTGTCACCGTCGTAGGTTGAGTTCCCTAGTTTCACAGCAGTGCTGCAATGCCTGGAATAGCTTATAATGCTTTTTAAAAACACAACAAAGCATGATAGCTACGGACTAGTGAAGGGTGCATCCTGCCTTGCATTGTCGCAAAGCTTTGAGTTACGTTTATTTTACGTGCTCAACCACCTATGAACTGTGATTGTAGGAAAACATGCATAGATTCTTCTCCAGTGAGCTCTCGCCGTTCACCTTTTGTGACGCCACAAACCGTGGTACCCAAAACAGTGTGGGGCGTCGTCCCGTGCTTTCGGGTTTCTAGTATTTTCGTCTTAAAAAACTGGTAGTTGCGAGAATGGTGTATTTATACTCTCGGCCCCGTAATCCATCGATACAGAGCAACTTGTTTTTAACCTTTAGTGTCCCTTTATATCGTCGGCCTCGATTGTACGGCGTAGGGCTCTCCGTGCCAAGCTACCGACAACCCGTCAAAAACCAGGACGTTTTAACGCCCCAGCATCCGCTGCAACCTGAGCGCGTTAGACGTCTCATCCATTACCGGCATTTTTTTAACTGAACATGGCAGTATTAGTTTTCTTCGCCTTCGCCATGTCCTTCTCATTAACTCGCCCTGTTTCGATAAGTGCTGGTCGCTGTATTGTCCGTACTTCTCAGTGTTCGCCCGAGTACAGGGAATCCATGAACAGATCCAGTATAATGTTGCGCAATATGGTAATCATCCATCGAACAGATTACGGCCCGAACGTTGACAAGAAATTATATTAGATTAGTCCTTGTCGATGTTCGCGCAGTAATTGGTTCCTATGATCGTCTGTCAGTGCCCGTACAGCAGTACACTCCAAAAAATATAGACAGTTCTGCAACTGTGTAGTTTTATTTAGGCATTTTCAAGTCAGGAACATTTGATTCGATGTCCGGAACGACTTCGTCCAAAGCGTACTGGTTATTTATCTCTTGAAGTCTGACAGCTGCAACTTTGGGCATAGTGCGTCACTCCCGGGGTCGAAGAGTTCCAAGTTGAAGAACGCGATGTTATATTTCCATGAATATGATATGTGTTTGTCCTTGAAGTTCACAAACTGCGAAACAGACCAGCGCGCTTGTTACTTGAAAGTACCTAAAAAAACTGTGCAGTTTAGCGGGACCACTCTAGTACGTTTGTCTGCATGTAGCACATGATTTAGGCGTTTTCATTCAGGCGCTTCTTGTAATGTCTATACCGAAGAACTATGCCTTATTTTTCTAGTTTTTTCTTAAGTATTTTCTTGTGGCAACGACAGCCAAAATATTTTCTTTCTGTACAGAATAGATATTGATACATACATACATACATACATACATACATATATGCATGCATGCATGCATACATACATACATACATACATACATACATACATACAGCACAAAAGCTCCGTTCAAACACCTAGTCTATTTGTTGCACTTATTCCACTACCGGACACTTAAAATCAAAGCACTTATAGACGCAGTAAAAACTTGGAAAATGGTTAGGGTATCTAATACAGGAAAAATAAGTCAATACGCAGTAAAAACTCGTAAAATGGTGAGGGTATGTAATACAGGACAACCAAGTCAATTTTTATATTACGCATGGCCTACATGTAACACTGCAAAGATTTCAGCCATTTTATTGCAAGTCCGAAGAAAACATCTCTTCTTATGCGATTTTCTTCCTAAACTTCCGTAATGGCACGACCATGCTCACTCTTAACTGAACTATCCTGCGGCTGTTTTAGTTGGCAAGCGACAATTGCCAATATCAAGCTCATAGCAATCGATGCGATTGCCTAAACAAAGCAGAGCCCAAGAGACGTCTTTTCTCCGCTGATCATAAACTATTTCTAACTGCAGTAATGATCAAGGATATTTCATTTTATAAAAAGAATGCCCGACGATACTGATCAAAAATTAGGATTGTTTCGGGGAGAAATTACGTGAGACATACAATAAAAGTCGGACAAAAGACCTTCGTCACAAATGGCCGATGCCCATCTACGGGGAAGCTGTAAAAGTGTTGCTCAGTGATGATTAGTATCATAGCAATATTACAAATATTGCTAGAAAAAGAATCGGCTCAAAGATGACCTTGAATTGGAGTGAACGGTAACGACAACAAGACGCCTTAATTTAGCTCATAGGACGAAGTAGCAGAGTGAACGATAACAACAACACGCGTTTATTTAACTTACAGGACCAAGGACCGAACCCGATGCTGCTGCCACCTCATCATGCCTGCGCTAAGATGACGCAGGGAAGCGGCTATGAAGCATGGAACTTGTGGCCAGTTCCGCCGAAGTGTGCAAACCGAGCCTTCCCATTTCCAACCATCCAATAACTACTACGTGCCTTCACAAATAACAGCGCCCCTTGTTCGCTCAACAGTCACTACGCGAGAAGAAAGCGCCTAGACCTCCAAACGTGCCTCCCGACCATCACTGCCCTAGTAAGCTTGGCAAGCCTGCAAAAGACAAAGTACTACCCTCCCTCACAGCCGCCCCGAAGGCTACAAACTTAATCTTTTTTTTAATTTTTATCCTTTCTTTATTCCTCCACAAATTTCCTTGCGTTCGTTCATCTTTACTACACCACCCAACTATTACACCACAGTGGCCAATATTCACTGCTGAAGGATTGCTATTTTTGTCCCAGGGAGCCTTCCTATTACTGCTGCACCTTTGTAGAGTAGACTCTCAGGAGAACTCTGGCGGCACAGGAGGGGAGCGGTTGGAGATTAAACATCTGCAGAATATCAGAGAATTGTTCAGTAATGCGTTCCGCTTGTTTAGAGCGAGAGGTATTTTTGTGTGTTCCCAGCCAAACATGGACATGTAAGTAGCCAAAGACATTGAAATGTTTTATTCATTCGACTTTTCTTTTGTTTCTTTTTGCCATCAATGTAAATTGATACATTTATGGCCACGAACTGTGCTTAAGTCGCAAATCATGTTTGTTTTTGCCGACGATGCAAGGCACACTCTAGAGCTACTGTTTACGCTATTTTTTATTCATATTTCGAGAGTTTTTCCCGGACTTCTTTTGTTTGAACTGGGATTGTTGGGTAGATGTATAAAATGAACGTTTTCAGTTTTGTTAGATCGTTTTGCGATTTTTTTTTCTTTTTCTTATTTTTTGTTGGTAAAAATTCCGTCCGACCAATTACCTCCATTTACTCTATTATAACTGTTGAAGGTGTTACTTTCCCCAAATCTGCATTCTTGTGGGAATACAGGGCGTTACACAGTGCGCCGCTTCTCGGTATTTTAACAGTAGATGTATTTATCCTTGAACTTGCTCCGGTGCCGTCAGCGATAGAATAGTAAGAAAAAGCTCCCCCGGCTTGAGACGCCCGGTGGACCTTCGCGCATTGGCTTTAGCAAAAAAAAAGTTACAGGTGACAGCTATGTCTAGAGGGAGCGTTTGGGATTGGAGTTCATGCATTTACCATCTATGCTTTCCAAGAAGCGCAGCTCAGCGACGAGAGCTGCAGTATCTGCAACAATTTTCAATCACTGCGGCACAAAGAAGGAAGAGGACATTTACGGTTTCGTGACTCCAGATGTGGGCCTGAAAGGTTGTGGCTGCGGAATGTTGGTCAGTATGAGCGAAAATTGACATTTTCATTATTTTAAACTGCTTTTTCTCTCACGTTCTGGCCAATGTGAACGTTTTGTTTTTGAAGCGGTAGCGTTATCAGACTCATTTATCCGTTTTTCCGTGCCTGCCAGCCGTCCGCCGTCAGCCGTGCTCATCAAGCCTACAGGAAACTACAATTGAGGCAGACCGATACGAGAGCTCACCTGTATCGGGAGTAGAGAGCAGCGGCTACTATATAGTGCAAAAAAGAATTATAATATTACGGCCACGACGGAAGAAAGACACGCAATATGAGCACGCGCCGCACCTGCGCCGTGAATTTACCAGCCATGGGTTGCTGCATGCTTGACAAATATGTTCGGCAGCCCTGCCCTCAACGTACGGCACCACTAAAGCGCCTCTCTCAACTATTATGCTACATTTCACTTCACGTACGTGGAAGCTTCGGGTACGTAGAGCTTTCACGGATGGCCAGTGCGCATGGTCAGAACGCAAAGGATCTGCATGAGTCTTACAGACGTACGTGAGATTCGATTTTTACGTTGCGGTCTTTAGGTTTCTGCTGTACGCTGATTTTACCAACATTTCGGCGCCCTGCCCTCCCGCTTCGCAGCGATAACAGCTCCGTCGTTTATCCCTAGGCGCGACATTGTGTTCTAAGCCATTGATTTAGCCTCTAATTTGCCCGCTCTTACCCTCAACCAAAGGTTCAATCGAAAAACAACTTTTGTTTTTTTAAGGATGATTTTCAGCTGTTCAGCCAGACTAAGTGGCGTTTGCCATCATCCCAGCTGCGGGCTCGCGAGATCACGAGTGGCTACAGCAGTGTCAATCTGTTGGTAGATGGCGCTAGGAATAACGCGCGGCTAAGGGCGTAGAGAGCGTGTAACCAGGCGCATTACGTGCGGACTGCGTAGCGTACGTATAACTATAGGGGTTTCAAACTAAATGCGCCTGGGCGACGTATACTTTCCAAGTTTGCGGGCGTGAACTCTGTAAGCACGTGAACAACCTGTCTAATAATGTCGCCGCTAGCTAACATTCTGTCACCTACATAATAAAGGTGCAAACAATTATTGACATGTTTCCTAAAACCCACAAAAAACTATAACCAGGAACGAAATAAGATGTGTTTTTATAAGAAATAAAACCGTGTACTCTTAAATAAAAGTCCTAATTACAAGAATTTTAAAATGCTTTTTCGAATATTTGGTATTCATGTCACCGCCGCAAGCTCCATCCGGCAAACGATGAATGGGGTGCCGCGGTCAATTTACAAAGCCTAAAAATAGGCCAACATGTGACCTCAGAAAAGTCAAGAATCTTCGGCATCGTCCTATAGAGCAGGGGCAGAGCCGATCACACAATTGCAAAACAGGAAATATTTGAACATTTCGCCCGCATTGTAAAATGCCGAAATAAGGGAAGAACACGAATAAAAAAGGAAAGGAAAACACATATGTAGGCACTGTTTGTGATGTTATGGCGTCCTGTCGCGGACACCACTTTGTGATGTTATGAGGTTTCGGAGACTCAAGTATGGTGGATGCACAGGGGAAAAACTGGAACATGGGGTTCAATAATTATGCGTGAAAGAACATATATGACGGACAGTGAAGATGGAGAAAGGCGCACCACGGACAGGTACCGAGTACGGTTGAAATGTTCGGGGGTCGCGGCCGTGAGGTGGATAAATTCTAGATACGGAAGAGCCCAAGTTAAATTCAGTAAAGCAAAGGAAAGGTTCTTCGGCTCTTACAGATTGAAAGAATTGCTGGTATTCAAGACGCAGACGACAGTAGGCTCTTGAGGGAACGATGGAGGCACCGGCGTTGTCACGTCAGCGCCATGCTAAAGGGAAGTTGCGGATGCACAGAGCTTCGGTATGACAATTCCTCGGCCCGTTGTAGAGGATGTGGACGGGGTGCCTGGTTGTCCGGTCGACATCCGCAGGATACCGTCGTTCTGGCCTTCCGGTCGACAGGCCGCAGAACCTAACGACTTCATTACAAACAGCGAGTCCGCTGGGCCGCCCTATTCCCGGTCGCACATTCCTTCCCCTGATAAAGACTGCTAGTTGCGTGGGGCGGCACTTCACGAATTGTTCTCCAATCATCTTGTCCCGCAGTTCGCCGAAAGTTTTCGCGACGCCGGACGTCTCTAGCCACCTGTCAAAATAGCCAGCAAGGCGGCAAACGAACTGTACACCGGCTTCCGCGTCTTCGGCTTTCGCATGCCTGAACTTTTCGTTGTACCCCTGCGAAGTGAAGCGGAATTGTTGAAGCAGGGCGAGCTTCACTTATTTGTAATCGAGGGAGTTTTCTGGGGTCATTCTCCCTATCACTGTCAGCGTTTCACCCGCGAGGCACGTGCTCAGAGCTACTGCCCATTCACATTGAGGCCACTTCTGCGAACGCGCGATTCTTTCGAACCTGACAAGGTAGGCATTGAGATCGTCTCTCCTGTCATCAAAAGGCGGGATAAGCTTCTGAGAGCTGACCGCCTTTGCGTGTCCAGGACTACGGGTTCAGGTACAGAGCGTTCAACTTGCGCGCTATCCCGCGAGAGCTTCTTGCAAACGGATCTTCATCTCTAACGTCTTCTGCTTCCGCTCGGATGCTTCTTTCTCCCGTTGCGCTTCTTCCCTCGCGCGCTCTGTAGCTTCTTCCATAGCCTCACGCGCTGCCTGCCGTTCTTCCCTTACTCGAACCTGCTAAGACTTCACTCATGCCCGAAGTTCGGCGTCATTGAAACCTAATTCCTTTCCTAAAGAGATATTCTTTTCGAGGTCCATGCTGCCACTTCACTTGTGAATTCCTCTCGTAGGTTATACGTCCTGCTCTTCAAGATGTTAAGAAGAGTCCTATTGCGGGCGTCACTTATGGTAGGGCACATACAGGGCCGTAGTGGGAGCAGCTCACAAGTGAAGAGAAAGGAATCTATACTGCCAAACGGAAACTATTATAAAAAATAAAAGGTGGAAAAGGCAGGAGAAAAACATGAATAAAGGAGTCGGGAAGTCAGGCGTTGCACGCGAACACTCGGAGCCAGAAGAGTCCGGGTCCAAGCTGCGGGAATTTCACAAGGGGCCTCACATTTTTTGCGGTGGCGGTAGCGGCGCCGAGTAGAAACTCCCGTCGAAGGCGACTACCACTGGTGGTTATTGTTGTTGACGCGGCGTGGCCCCGGCATTCGAGCATAGTCACGGCGCCATGACGACGTTACCATTGATCTGCCCGAAGAAGCTGGTCGGCGGGAACTCCAGCAGTGCTTGGGGTAGAGCTCCCGCATTTCCAGCGACTGCTGCTGGAGCGCAGGGTTTTCACAGGGTCACCGTACCCGCAGTCCGGTCGACTGCCGCTGGTCCCCAGGCTACCTCGGGGTGGACGATCCGCTGGTTGCCCTCTATCGCTTCTCGATCTTTCTTGAACTCAGAGCCTCGTTCCTCTTCTTTCTTTCCTCCCTTCTCTCGAGGCTACTTCGTATTTTCGCTTCTTCCTTGTCACTCAGCCACTCGCGCGCTTGCTGCGTCTTTTCCCCGCGATTTCTTCTTGTTTTTCCCGCGCTTGGGCACTTCATGACACTGATGACCCGGATATCGGTCATCCTTCCGTACCAGAAACGAACCCTCGCTGAAGACAGCCAAACAAGCACCGTCCTACCTGAGGCAATTTTCATGACCACGGCGCAGGTCCCTAATTGGGTCTTAGAACAACTCTGAATATATCAGAGACCACTCTCATAGCTCAAAACAAACCATTGGGGGTGGGGGAAACGTGACCAGACATACTGTGTGATATATGCCGAACGTGTATAGAGAAACGTCTGACGCCATAGGTCATATGTCACCTATCCAGCGGCTGTCCATAAAAACCCTCTCTCTACTGAAAAAATATGTAGATCAGAGCCTACACAAGGAGTGACATGAATTTCCGTCGAGAAAAGCTCCAAACGCCCCAAAACATGCTCAAAACACCGTTCTTTTAGCTGCATGCTGAGTACCTAACGCTTGTTGATGGTTTTGAAATCCACCATGATGAAAGTTAACATCACATCAATACCTTGAAAGAAGCGTCTGGAATCGAACGACGCAGCCACCGAACAGCCACGAAAATTCGCATACCGATCTCTCTTTTGTAAACTACTGCCACACTTCCCGCCCTCAAGAATATTGAGAACGTCTCCTGATCCTGGGCCTGGGAACACCATCCTTCCCCATGCAACACCGCGATCTCGAGCCCGAAGAATCGCATACCCTGCGCAGGATACAAACCAACACATACATCCACAATTATAAATGAACCAAAATATTAAGTAGGAAACGTGCTACATTAACTTTAAACTAGGTTAAATACGGGGAAGCACCCAGTCGCTTTACGTAAAGTGCCCATACTGAAGATCATGCTGAGGGATGAACAAGTCAAACACTGCTTATAATATATCGACACATATACGAGGCTTTAGTGACCATCTTGTCACCTCAAAGTCCGCCGCAGCTGATGCTGAGGCTTTGGAGTTGCGGTTCAACTTCTGGGTTATACCTTCACTTACCCCCTTTTCCCCATTCTTCCAATAATCTCTCTCAATAAAGGTATCTAAATTGTGTGTGTGTGTGTTATAAAAAACAAACATGCAGCCCGGCCACGACGCTAGCACTTTGAAAAACTAAAAGCGTCACCTTCTTCCTCACACTAGCAATACCGCCGCCGCCGCGCCGCCTTTTCAGCCCACGTTTAAAAACCTTTGCATTCTACTCTAAGGTCTGGTCGCTGAACTGAACATGTTGAAAAGCATAAGTGGTAAAATGCCACAACTGTAATTCAAAACGGTCCCTCCACATCGAAGTGAAGCTGTCGCGTCATACCTCTTAAGACATAAACGTTATTAGACTCATTTCTCCGTTTTTCCGTGCCTGCCAGCCGTCCGCCGTCAGCCATGCTCATCAAGCCTCCGCGGTAGTCATCGATGCTACGAGGAAACTACAACTGAGGCAGACCGATACGAGGGCTCACCTAAATCAGAAGTAGAGAGCAAAGAAAGAGGGAGTTTCTCATGCCCTACAACAGCACAGAACCCTTTTTCGTCTGAGGCTGTCCTCGAATATGTGCACGCACATAGTCACGCTGGACAACGGGTGCAGGAGGTATCGTACGGAGTGTTAAATCACGCTCAACTTGACACGCAACACGCGAGCGGCTGCCGGAGCTGCTCCTGGGACGACAGTGCCACCGCAGAGTGAAGCAATCCAGGACTAAAAATGACCGGGTCCGCTTTTCCAATTATAACCAGCATCTGCCATGGGCTCGATCGCTTTTGACCTACCTTCTCTGCAGCTACCGATGGTGGCAACGAGAACGTCAGTAAAACGGAGAAGTGAGATGCCATGACTTGGTTTGATCACCCTTTAATTTTACCTAGCTCCCAGCGCACGTGCAAGGCACACACACGGCGGCTACACTCCGGGCACGGCGGCGCGAGAGGTCATGTGGCGCTATCAAGTTGCATTCAGCGAGAACCCCGGGGGTAAATCTGCAGATGCGCTCGGTGAGTCCACCGTCTGTCTCCCCCCTCTCCGCATGGGCGTGGAGCTCATTCGATAAGAAAACTATAGCTCCGTTTCTCTATTCGCTTATAGGTTCGATTCCTGGCGGTACCAGTAACTTCTTTTATTTATTCACGGGAGTTTTCTGTTGACACAACTGGTCGCAATAGAACCTTTGGGGTGTAGAGGTAAGAAACGAGGACTTAATATGTAGGAGATGCGCGTTACCTGTGATGTTCTATGTTGTCCTGCGTGGTGCATGTTATTTAGTGTACGATGCAGTTTGTGGGCCTGATGTATCCTTTCGGGGTCTCATCTATCGCTTGAGCCGGCGATGTGCGTGTCAATTACCTTGAGGCCAGTTATGGAACCGACCATGGTTCCTTCAATGTCTCGATTCTCTTTTTTCGATGTAGGGGTTACTTATCATGGGGAGGAAACCACAACTTACAGGATGATTATGATAACGATTAAGGTAAATGATGACGATGTTTGCATGAGTATATTGCCGGTCTTTTGTGTAGACAGGAGTCAACTTGGGAGATTTTATTGCACCTCGGGCTGTAATAAACGTGGACAAAAGAACTCAAGGGTGCGGATTACCAGGTATTCCTGATGCAGCCTTTTTGATCCTGCTTTTATTTACTTTGTAGCAGCCCGGAGTGTCGGCTTCTGAAGGAGGCGAGAAAGTAGACGTGGAGCTGGTTTGCAGTATCAACACAAGACTGTTTATTTTCCAAAGAGGCGTGCGCCGAGAGCTTTCCCCAACGAGGGAAAAAAGGCAAACATCCGGGTACTTCAAAAGATAGAGAAAACAGACCCCCCGAGCGATCAGGCAGCAACGGCGCCAGGACTAATGCGAGGGGTCGGCCGGACAAGTTAGGCGCTCCCCTTGAAAGGCGACTGTTGAAGAGGGTCGGGGAGTGACCCTAAGCCGGCGGCGGCGCAACCAATACGCGTTTTCCACAAAGGCGCACTGTGCAAAACGCCGGAGAGAAAGGAATGTGCCGAGAGAGAGGAATGCGGGGCTGTGCGGAGCGGCTTCCGCTACAGAGGCTCCCCCCTAGATTGTGGAGCTTTTAAAGAAAGGCAGCAGTAATCGTCTGAACGGCGAAAGGTCCAATTCCACTGGTTATCATTGAAAACGTACTGAGAGGCTGCATGAACAGAAACCTCAATATGAGCAGGCTTGTCGCGGTCAATGGCGACGACTTCTAGCTTGCCCCGCACGTCTAATGTAATGGTCTTATTATTACGTCCCAAAACATTGAAAGGGCCGTCTTACGGCGGAGTGAGAGGTGGCTTCATTGCGCCGTGTCGCACGAAAACATGTGTAGCTGAGTCCAGTTAGGGAAAAGTGCAAACCTTTCTGTAGCGGACGATGCGAGGTGCTGTTGGCTTGAGTTCCGCAAGCCATGCGCGCAGCTTCTCGATGTGGGCGGAGGCTGTTGGGGCAGAAAGTGTCTGGTCGGAGAAGAATTCTCCCGGGAGGCGCACTGTTTAGCCGTACACCACTTCCGCTGCTCTGAAGCCGTCATAACCGTTGAGCGTAGGCCAAGAAAAACGAGCGGGAGCTTTTCCACCCAGTCCTGGCGATCGATTTTTGATGTAAGTGCAGCTTTGAGTTGCCTTTGCAAGCGCTCAACCATTCTGTTGCTGGCAGGGTGGTAGGCGGTTGTATGTCTCAGCCAAGCGCCGGGGAGGGTCGAAAGCGCGAAAAAGAAGTTGCTCTGGACATGCCGTCTCCGGTCAGTTGTTATGCGGGCGGGGCCGCCAAAGCGGGACACCCTTATCTGAATCGCCTGCGCGATGGTCTCAGCTTATATGTCCACAACTTGTATAGCTTCGGGCCATCGGCTGTACCTATCGATGCATGAGCAGGTACCTGAACCCTTGGCAGGGCGGTAGCAGGTCGAGGTGAACGTGGTCAAACCGCGACTCAGGAGTCCGAAATTCCTGTAGTGCAGCCCGAGTGTGGCGAGTCACCTCCACTTGCTGACACGTTTCACATGTCCGAGCCCAACGTCGCTCGTCCGCGTTGACGCCGGGCCAAACGGAGCGTTCTGTTACCAGCCGCTGGGTGGCTGATGGAGTGGAGAGCGTTGAACACCACTCGGCGAAAATTCAGTGGGACGAAAGGTCGTGGGGTTGCCTGGGAGGTTTCGTAGGTTATCGTGCCCTGCACGTAGGAAAGTGCAACCTCTGAAAGCACGAGTGAAGATCGGCCACCTTTCAGTCTCGTCAACTCAGTGTCCTCCCGCTGAGCCGCGGCCATCGCCTCGAAGTACAGGATTCTTGTGCCGGGAGCGTTGACGCGAGACAAGGCGTCGGCTGCTTTGTTTTCGACACCGGGAACGTGGCGGATGTCTTTAGAAAACTCAGATGAATGAGAGCTGACGAATTTCTTGTTCTGAGTAGGAGGAACTGTTGCTGAATACGTAGATGAGGGGCTCGTGGTCTGTCAAAATGTAAATCTCATGACCATCCAGGAAGTAGCGGAAATGCTTAATGGAACAATATATTGCGAGCATCTCCCTTCCAAAAGTGCTGTGCCGTACTTCTGCAGGCTTCATGAGTTTCGAAAAGAAGCCCAGTGGCTTCCACTGTGCACCCTCCTGTTGCTGCAGCACTGCTCCGACCGATGTGGAGGAGGCGTCCACCATGAGGCGTATAGGAGCGCCAGGGAGTGGATGAATGAGAAGGGTAGCCGCGGCCAGTTCCTTAGCTTTCTGGAAAGCGTTCTGGTGTTCATCAGAACAACAAAATTCTGAGGCCTTTTGGTCGTCTCTGCGCAGCAGGTCGGTCAACGGCTGGAGTATTTGAGCACAAGAAGGAATGAACCGCCGGTGGAGGTTTAAGAGCCCGAGGAACTCTATCAGCTTGCGGAAAGATGTTGGAGCAGGAAACTTCTTGACAGATTCCACCCTCGATTCCGATGGCATAATGCCTTCAGCAAAGATGTGGTGACCCAGGAAGTTGAGAACCTCGACACCAAACACGTACTTTTGAGGTTTCAACACCCGTCCGTGCTCATCCAGACACTGAAAGAGCTGGTACAGGTGCTGTTTGTGCTCGCTATGAGTTCTGCTGGCCACCAGAATGTCGTCCAGGTAGAGAAAGACGAAAGAAAGACTCTGAGTGACCTCATCCATGAACCTTTGTAAGGTCGGTGCTGCATTTTGCAAGCCGTAGGGCATACGGACAAACTCAAACAGGCCGAATGGAGTTGTTATGGCTGTTTTTGGTATGTCCTCCGGTTTGACGGGAATTTGGTCATATGCCGCTACGAGGTCGATCTTGCTGTATATTTTTGTACCTGCCAGCCGTGCAGTAAAATAGTGAATGTGTGGCAGAGATACTGGTCCGTAGTTGTCAACGCGTTCAAGGCTCTGTAATCACCGCATGGGCGCCAGTCGTCTCCGTCGTCTTTAGGCACCATTTTCAGCGGCGATGAATGGTTACTAGACGAAAGGCGAATACTTCCCAGCTGTAGCATATGCTCGAACTCACGGCGTCCAGCTTGAAGCCTGTTGGTGGACAGCCGTCGTTGCCAGGTGGTGACTGGCGGCCCGGTGGTGACGATGTGGTAAGGCACGTTATGTTTTTCCGGCTGTTCCGTGTTGCGGGGCTTAGTGAGAAAAGGGAATTAGTTCAGGACGTAATTTTAGGCAGATACTGGCTGGAAGGCGCAGATGCCAGATGAACAGATGTTTGACTTCAAACCACGTACTTTGAGGGATGTGTTGTTATCCTTGAAGCAACCACCACGTACGCTCACATCCAGGTTGAAGTGGCTCAGAAAGTCTGCACCGAGTATGAAGAAATTAACGTCCGCCACCACGAAGACCCAGTGAAAGAGGCACCTCAGTCCGACGTCTATTGTCAGCGAGGGGAGTCCGTACGTAGCAATGGTAGTGTTGTTCACCGCCTGCAGCGACAATATTGTGACGTGGCAATGAAGGCACTGCTCGAAATAAGATATATTAACAGTCAAATACAAGCCGGTGGGCAAAGCAGCTGTAATGTCCCCGGAACAGTGCGCACGTCCGCAGGGCAAGCAGCGTCGTCGTCGTCTCCCAAGGCTGTGTACCAGATTGGCAGTGGTGCATATCCCTGAATGAGAGGTTGGCCATAGCTTAACACTTGGATTGCCAATCTGCCAAAGCCCGTGACATAACCTCGACAGGCCGACGTGGCGCGATGGGGTCCACAGGAGTAGCAAAATGCCAGGGGCGAAGCACACATCACGATGGTGCTGGTCATAGCGGTCTTTCTGGGCTGTTTGTGCAGTCGATATCCTGGCGCGGGCAACCTGTCGGGCCAAATCAGCGTGCGCTACCGCGTCTCGTGCGTATTCGGTTGTGAATGTCCCCGAGTTAGGCAACACGGTGTCCAATGGTAAGGCAGGCTATCGCCCAAAAAGAAGAAAGAAAGGGGAGTAGCCAGCAGCGTGGAGGCGAGAAGAATTATAAGCAAACGTAACGTAGGGTAGTGGTACGTCCCAGTCGCGGTGGTCGGCGGACACGTACATGGCCTGCATATCTGTGAGCGTCTTGTTGAAGCGTTCAGTAAGCCTGTTTGTTTGCGGATGATAGGCGGTTGTAAGATTGTGCTTCGTACGGCAGGAACGGAGGAGGTCATCAATAACTTGGGACAAGAAGTACCGCACACGATCCGTAAGCAGTTGACGAGGGGCCCCGTGGTGCAAGATTACATCATGTAGGAGGAAGTCGGCTACGTCTGTGGCACAGCTGGTGGGGAGGGCACGCGTGATAGCGTAACGCGTAGCATAATCCGTGGAGACAGCAATCCACTTCTTGCGCGACCGGGACAAGAGGAAAGGGTCTAGAAGGTCCACTCCTACACGGAAGAATGGTTCTGTGGGAACATCAATTAGTTGAAGGGTGCCGGCTGGAAGCAAACGAGGCGTTTTTCGGCGTTGGCATAGATCGCAAGCCGTGACGTATCGCCTCACGGACCGGTAGAGGCCCGGCCAGTAAAAGTTCCGACGCACGCGGTCGTAAGTCCGAGCCACGCCAAGGTGACCAGCTGTGGGCGCGTCGTGAAGCTCGCGGAGGACGTCAGAGCGTAGATGCTGAGGCACTGCAAGTAGCTCGCCAGGCCCGTCCTCGCGAAAGTTTCGGCGGAACAAGATGCCATCACGAAGCATAAATTCACGCGTAGAAGGGTCGGCCGGCTAGGAGCTAAGGCGTTGGATAATCTTGTAAAGTGACGGATCACGGCGCTGATGGTCAGCAATGTTGAGCACGTCCGACAGAGCGAATACGCCGGGGTCGTCGTCATTCTCTCGAGGGTCAGGGGGGTCAACAGGGTGACGAGACAGGCAGTCCGCGTCCCTGTGCATGCGACCAGACTTGTAGACGACCGAATAGTCGTATTCCTGTAGCCGTATTGCCCAACGACCAAGTCGTCCGGTGGGGTCCTTCAGAGTGGAAAGCCAGCATAACGCATGGTGATCCGTAACTACAGCGAATAATTTGCCATACAAGTACGGACGGAACTTGCTGACAGCCGATACAAGTGCGAGGCATTCACGCTCAGTGATAGAATAGTTGCGTTCGGTGGGGTTCAAAAGCCGAGTGGCATACGCTATCACTCTGGTGCCACCTGCCTGTTGCTGGATCAAGACAGCTCCTATGCCATGCCCACTTGCATCAGTACGAACTTCTGTCGGAGCCGTATAATCAAAATGGGCCAAAATCGGACAACGGGTAAGACGGTTAATGAGCGAGGAAAAAGCCGTGGCTTGTGCGGAGCCCCACGAGAACGAGGTATCGGTCTTCAGAAGATCCGTGAGCGGGCGGGCTATGTCAGCGAAGTTCTCGATCAAGCGGCGGAAGTAAGAGCCTAGGCCAGCAAAGCTGCGAATGTCCTTCGCAGATCGAGGGACAGGAAACTCTTTGACGGCACGCACCTTGTCAGGGTCAGGTCGCACACCAGCAGCATCCACTACATGTCCCAGGATCGTAAGTTGTTGGCCACCGAAATGGCATTTGGACGCGTTGAGCTGGAGCCCGGCAGGGCGGAAGACCGCAAGGATGTCCGACAGACGTTGAAGATGTGTCTCGAATGTTGGGGCAAACACGATGACGTCATCCAAGTAGCAGATGCACGTCGACCACTTGAAACCACGCAAAAGTGAGTCGATCATCCTTTCGAAAGTCGCAGGTGCATTACAAAGACCGAACGGCATGACCTTGAATTGGAACAAGTCGTCCGGCGTAACGAAAGCGGTCTTTTCGCGATCCATGGCGTCAACAGCAATCTGCCAATTGCCAGATCGTGGGTCGATCGACGAGAAATAGGACGCACCGTGAAGGCAATTGAGGGCATCATCTATTTGAGGGAGTGGGTAAACGTCCTTCTTAGTGATTTCATTCAAATGCTGGTAGTCCACGCAGAAGCGCAACGAGCCATCTTTCTTTTTCACCAAGACGACTGGTGATGCCCACGGACTTGAAGAAGGTTAAATGACGTCCTTGTTCAGCATTTTCTCTACCTCGGTTTGGATGATTGCCCATTCCGTTTGAGACACCTGATACGGTCGCCGGTGTATAGGGGCCGCATCGCCGGTGTTGATGCGATGCGTTACCTCCGAAGTCTGGCCTAACGGGACGGTCGTCCAAATCAAAGATGTCCCGGTAGGATGCCAGTAGCTCGTGCAGTTGGCGAGCTTGTGAGGCGGGAAGGTCCGACGACATCATCTTTGTTAAGTCATCGGAGGTCGGTGGATGATCTTTCGGACCGTAGGGAGCACTTGGAGGGACATCAGGGGACACAGAAGAGAGCTGGCATCCATCGAGCGGACAAACAGTGGCCAGTGACATTCTCTGTGGAAGCACTTGGTAAGAACTACCAATATTCAAGAACGGCAAACTTATTTGATTTTGTGCGACCGTGACGACTGTGGTGAGGAAGCGCCACGTTTGTGCTGTAGGAGAACGTCAGTAAGAGGGGAAACCATGTACTCGCCGTCCGGACAGGTGGGCACGGGGACAAAGGAACGTAGGTTATGGTTTTTGGAGCTAATCGTAGGTGTTCGGCCGAGCATAGACGGTGATAAGGTTCAGTGTCGGCAAACAGGACCATTCGGTAGGTCCAAGACGGAGGATGCCGGAGGCGCAGTCTATGAGGGCGGCGTGGTCAGTAAGAAAGTCGAGGCCAAGAATAATGTCATGAGGGCATGCGTCCAACACGGTGAATTGAACTGGTATTTTGTGTCCTGCGATGCCAATTCGAGCTGTGCAGAGACCTGCTACGGTGGGTGTCCGGCCGTCGGCTACTCGTACAACGTTGGAGGGCGCAGGCGTCATAACTTTGTGTAGGCGGCGGCGAAGGGGCGAGCTCATAACTGAAAATGTTCGCACCGGTGTCTATCAGGGGCGTCCACACGAATACCATCAATATCAATTTCCAAGAGATTTTGTTTAGTCGTATTAGTGAAGAGAGGATTTTCGGGCCAGGTCGGAAATGCAGCATCACCTCCGGGAGCTGCATGAGCTAGTTTCCCGGGGAGGTAGCGGCGTAGGAAGCAGGCGGGGAAGGGCGGCGGGGTTGAGGCGAACGAGACTGGCGACGTTGTGGGGACGGGGAACGGCCAAAACGGGTGGTCAGGGAACTGCCGGAAACGTCACGCTGCTGGTAACCAGGCATGAATTGGTGGGTCGTGTCGCTAAAATAGTTTGTGTGAGGAAACCTTGGCTGTGGCGGCGACGACCATCGGTAACAGCAGTAGCGAGACACATGCCCGACGAGCGAACAATTGAAGCACATTGGCCGGTTGCCAGTGGTACGCCATTCGGTAAGGCTGCGACGGCGGTAACGGGGTGGGGCGTCGTAACGGCTGGGCATTCCGCTCCGTGCGAAGGGAGTGGAGGAGCTTGCAGGAGCATGCGCGCACGTCAGAGAACACACAGGATGAATTCCCAGGTTGGCAACGTCTTCACGCACGACTGCCTGGATGAGTGCAACAGTCGGCGCATTTCGGGCATGGCCGTATTGAGGTGCGATAGAACGGAACCATGGCCTCTATTTCGCGGCGAACTAATCGTCGTCAGAGGGTCGGTATGAGTCGGCAGGTCATCGGTCGGCGGTGGGCGGGGTGGCGTTGCCGCATTCGCACACGACGATGGTGCCGCGGTGGGGGGGAGTCGGGTGAACGAGTGCGCTACGCGACGACACTTTGCTTCTTCAAACCGGCGGCATTCCTTCAAGACGGAGTCAACGGAAGAGCACTCTTTGCAAATCAGCAAATTAAAAGCATCGTCCGCAATGCCCTTAAGGATGTGCCCAACCTTGTCAGACTGAGGCATGCTGGGGTCTACTTTTGAGCAGAGCGCCAAAACGTGCAGGATGTAAACCACGTACGACTCGGTGGATGCCTTGACGCGACAGGAGAGGTCTTTCTTTGCGGCAAGCTGGCGCGCTATGGAGTTAGCGAACAAATCGCGCAGTTCCTGCTTGCATTGATCCCAAATGGTCAGCCTGGATTCGTTGGTTTGGAACCACACTAGAGCGGGTTTTTTTTCAGATTTAAGGGTAAATTTGCCAACATGAAAGTGTCATCCCACCGGTTGTGGGTACTGACGCGCTCGTACATGCTGAGCTATTGACCAATGTTCTCATCGTCAGCGCTAGAGAAAAAGCCAGGGTCGCGAGGTCGGGAGACAATGACTATCGGGTTGGGGGATGCAGGCTCAAAGGTTGGCGGCATCGTCCCGCGATGGTTGTGACGTCCTGACCGAAGCTCCGTGTTGTGCCAAGACTGGCGGGACAGAGGTAGGGAAGTTGCACCTCCACCACAAGATGTGACGTGGCAATGAAGGCACTGCTCGTAATAAGATGTATTAACAGTCAAATACAAGCCGGTGGGCAAAGCAGCTCGAATGTCCCCGGAACAGCGCGCACGTCCGCAAGGCAAGCAGCGTCGTCGTCGTCGTCTCCCAAGGCGGTGTACCAGCTTGGCAGTGGCGCATATCCCTGAAGGAGAGGTTGGCCATAGCTTAACACTTGGATTGCCAATCTGCCAAAGCCCGTGACAATATGTTCTTGCTACGTCGGTGATTCTCCGGGGTCAGGGACAATAGAGATTTCGGCTCCTGTGTCGACCTTTCAGGCGAGAGTTGCTTACGCGGTGGGCTAGGAAGAACAGGCGGCTGGGTGGAGGGCCGATGTCGTAAGCCGCCGTTAACGACTGGCCGGAGCGTTTCCCGGAAACGACCAAGTTGAGTTCAGCGGCTAGACACCATGCCGAAAGGACGGTGGTACCAGAAAACACCCTCCTGTCTATCTCGTGACTGGCTTCTCTAGTAAGAGCTAGGCTGTTTTGAAGGGGATCGGTTGCGTCGTAGCTCGCCCTGTTGAGGAACGCCAAACAGCAAAAGTTGCTGCGAGGTCTCGGTAAGTTGTTCCACTTTCTCCTCAAGGCGCGACAGTCGATCTGGTTGTTCGTGTGTTCTTGCAGCAGCTATGGGCGCGAAGTTTGGAGTAGAGTATTCCATGATGCGATCAGCAAGTTGCGTCAGTCGATCAAGGCGTCTCACCTGAACCCGCGAGAACCACGCGCAGCGACTGGGGCAGCCATTGTAGAAAAAGTGCACGAAGAAGTGGGAGCTGGCCGTCCTGACGCGCGTGCACACCTAGTAGTTGCCGCTTCAGGTGTAGCTGTTGGGAAGATCGTTTGTCGCCCAGCTTTTCCCGACATAGGGGCTGCTAAAGTGAGTTTCCTTAGGCGCCTCGAGGCGGTTCAGCACCGTCTTTTTGAGAGTGTCGTATTCCTCTTGTGCAGGGCGTGAAACCAAAATGTCGATAGCGTCGGCGATTTCTGGGGGCAGGGCGGCGACGACATGAAGCTACTTCATCGACTGGGAGGTGATGTGCCGGAGCTGAAAACGGGCCTCAGCGTGGCTGAACCACACTCTTGGATTCTTAGACCAAAAATTTGGTAGCTTCAGTTCTGCGGCGAAGACTGCTGGCGTTTAGGCAGCCGTTTTGTCGTCGTAGCTCATCGCGGCGTGTTCGTTGAAGTGTTGTTCGGGTCACCAATTTTGTATGCAGCAGCCCGGAGTGTCGGCTGCTGAAGGAGGCGAGAAAGCAGACGTGGAGCTGGTTTGCAGTTTCGAGACAAAGCTGTTTATTTTCCAAAGAGGCGTACGCCCGCAGCTTCCCTTGACGAGGGAAAGAAGGGGAACCCCGCGTCCTTCAAGAGAGAGGAAAAAGGCCCCCCGTGCAAGCATCCAACAACGGCGCCAGGACAAATGCCCGGAGTCGGCCGGACAACAAGTTAGGCGCTCCCCTTGAAAGGCGACCGTTGAAAGAGGGCGGCGGAGTGACCATAAGCCGGCGGCGGCGACGCCAATACGCGTTTTCCACAAAAGTGCACTGTGGAAAACGCCGGACAGATAGGAATGCGCGGAGAGAAGGGAATGCGGGGCTGTGCCGAGCAGCTTCCACTACAACCTAATGGCGGGATGGTGCACACACGTTCCATAGCGATTGCCATTTTACTCTCGTGACGCCGTATTCTCACTCCATTTTTGGAAAAGAACAGAGTCTAGAGCCCGTCGGGTACACCATCGAACAGCACGCGTTTATTTCTACATATAGCCGTAATATAGAACCGCCCATGCAGTCAGCCTAAATTGGCGGGTAGCTTCTTGGCCAATCATCCGAGTGGGTACGCGTCCTGGTCTTATTCAACTATTTTTATTAACACTGTCATTGATATTTAATGTCACGATTATGAGTGAGGTACATACACATGCTGTGATTGGTAAAAACCCCTAGCTGCGAATTGACTGTGTGCGGGCGTTGACACGGCGCACAGGCCGCTCCTTGATGCTTTCCCGCATGGAATTGGTGTTGGAAGGAAAATGAACATCAGTAATCATGAGACTTCGGTAATGCAACGCGGCCACAACCGTTTCAAACTTGCAGAAGGTTCCCAGAGCGGCCATTCATGGCGGCAGGCGTCTGACTCATCGCCTTGCCGGATCTGAAGGAGTGCTTTTATTTGTGTGTGGTTACTCTCATCCGTTGGGCCCCTTGTTTCTCCACTCTCTCCCTCAGCATCCACCATCTATGTCGGATGCATCGCGGGACGTGTGTAGGTCCTTTGTGTATCGGTACTTTTAGTGACGTGCGCAATTCGCTGAAAGGCTGTCGACCATTGAGACTTTCGGCAAGCCGATGTAGTGCGACACCCGTGCTAGACTAAAAGCGTTGCTCTGCCCGTTCAGCTGTCATTATGTACGCACGCCAGAATACTGCTCCTGTATCATCACTGTTCTCTTCTCGCCACGCACCAAACTATTTTTGCTTTCGGCTCTTCGTCGTCTTAGAGGCAGGCACCTCCTGTGCAAGGCACACATTCACCACACTACCACTATGCATTCTTGGTGACGCGCGTCTCGTAATAGATAGAGGAAACTGCGTGATGGCAGGCACAGGAAAATGGATGGAGGGTTTCTTGGCATGCCGTTATATAGGCCAGAGCATGATAACGGTCAACAGAACTCCGTGTGTTCGCGCACTCGTAGTAAGGTACACATTAAACTTTTTCACACCCGTTTTTAATTAAAAGAGCGTAAAAATCTTCTCCCATGGCGCACACCTTTAAAAGGTGTTTTGACTTAAAAAGATTGTAAGGATAAAAAATTGTGTTCTTGAGAACAGCCGAAAATAAAGGTGTAAGGTAGTTTACCACCCTAAAAAGGCTGTTGGCAACGAGCTATGCGGGACAATGTCGATCGGCTGAGCGCGCAGCATGACACATACACAAATTCAACACGGACTAGTCACACTTGTACCAAAACTCAACGGAGCAAGAAACCCCACAATATGCACCGAGAGCGAGTACATACAGTAATACATCTACTCTTCTTGCTTTTATTGCCAGCAGAGGAAAGTCCTCTGATAGTCTGTGGGCTTGTCGCAAAAAATCAGATATTTAGCGCTAATTTCGGAATTATGCATGTTAATGTGAGCATATACAATTCAGCATGCGGATTTACAAAAAAAAAACATTTTAATCGTAAGGTGATTATAATGTTCATTAAGTCATAAAATTTAAAAAAATACCAAACATATTCCACCGTGCTTCAACACCCACCAAGAAGGGTGTTAGGCCTGCAACACTGGGTGTATTTTATACCTGTTTAGACTGGTGGACTTAACATTTTATGCAAGCGGGAGGATGTTTTGTTCATAACGATGTTTAGAAAAAGAAGAATTGGCATAATTTACTACCATCGGAGCTGTTAAGGCTCGAGCTTGGGTCGTTGGTGGTAGTAAAAAAAAACACAAAGCAAAAAGACAATGCCGCCTGTAAGTGGTGCGCCACTGCAGATAGGGTATTATAACAAGAAAGCCAGCTATCGAGCCTTTTCTATTGTGCGCACAAAGAGCGCATGCTCATGCGCACCTCTTACTATACCATTTTCAAGGTATTAGCCTTTTAGGGATACCAAAACACAAAAAATGGGCGCAGGTCGCAGTAGTTTTCCAAGGCTAAAAACAGCGGAGCTAGAAGTCGGACTAGCTTGTTTCCCCCTTGGATCCACTTTCACTGTGGGGGACACTCTGGAACAGCCTTGTAAAATCCCGTTAACCATGAACTCACCCTTCAGCAATTAGCCTAGTCTTGCACGAACATCGCCAAACCTAACAAAATTAGTGAAACCTAGTAAAACCTACCAAAACTAACCAACACCGCAAGGAGTATAGTTCGATCCCAGCTCCGCTTTTTTGTAACTGTAGAGCTATTTCACGCATTTTAACACCCTCCAGAAAACGAAGGGGGTTCTATTCGGTCATCGCCCTTTTCGCCTCACAACAAGAGTGTAACTCTATGACTTAGGGCGTTGGAACTTAAGGAAAGGGGCGTAAAGACTTCCGAACACACTCATTCCAGTTATACTACAACATTTGTGGTTGTCAAAAGTTTAGTGTGTATGTATACCCTCTTTTTTAAATAGTTTAAGTTGACGTTTCACATGCCAAACCTAACCTTTGGCCATACAGCGCACGGTATATGGAGGCGAGCGATCACTGCAGACGTTTTCTTCTTGCTTTTCAACATTTCTTGCGGCTTGGGGAGGAAGGTATGACTGGATGTCGTACTTCACGGTGCAGTTATACATGCGTCTTGTATTTCGCAGTGCAATTACACATGTATCGATGGATGTACACAGACATCTTACCCACAGAGTAAGATGTACACGAGGGGGAAGGAGAACGGGCAGCCACATGTTTGTATGCGAGAATGGAGCTCAAGGGATTCCAGGTTTTATATTGTTATGGCGCGGATGCATGCCGTTCGTTTGGAGGAAGAAAAGCAAGAATTGAAGCGTTGGCTCGAACACAAGTGCGAACGGGGGAAAAACAAAGGCAAGCTGCCGGCGCTCCCGTTACCACATACGTTCAACTTGCCGGATTAATTGCAACGCCAGCGTGAGCCAATATCACTTCTTAAGAGGGCTTTTAGGAGATATTTTGGACCGGGTCTCTCATTTCTAAGCGTGTGCATATGACGCGTGCCGGGTTATGCGCGCGCAGGTTTGTAGTGGAAAACAGTGCGAGGGAGGGTGGTGGGGGAGGGGGGGGGAGAGGGGTGCACGCACAGCTATAGGTTTCATGGCCGTAGTGATGGATGGCATGTCCGTTGTGCTGGCGCGAGGTTAAAACTTGGACTTCAAACGTCCAAATGGGACCAGTCTGGAGTCCCTAGCGGTAGAGCGGATTGTGTTTGTGGGTTACACAAACAGTAAGATTCTTACGACGCTGGGGGTACACAGGCAGCTTCATGTTTGTCTGCAAGAGCAAATCTTGGATCCTCCAGACGTTCAGTCAGCTAATAGGAAGTATGCTCCATCGGAAGTGGCTACATGCTCCATCGCAAACTACAACAAACATGCTTTGTTTCGTGCACTCCCTGGACTGTGTCCAGCTTTGCACGTCATCCTTCTTTACAGAGTGGAAGGGCACTAATTTTTTTCGGTTGTTTGCCCTGGTATTTTACAAATTTCTTCGTTTTATCACCTCATTAATAGTAAACTTAGCTTATTTGTCAATTTGCTGTCTTGTTGTGCGACCTGACCGCCAGAGGTCTATGTCAACACCGTGCGCCCGAAAGTTTGCGTCGGTGTCTGGTGAAAGCTTTTCTTTCCTCCATGCCTGGCGGGCTCTGACTTGGGCGTACGCCGGTTCCTTACACGCTTACGGCGGGCGGTCGTTGCACGAGTACGTCGGTTTTTCGCATGCATGTGGTTGGGCCTTTAAGCGTGCAAGCGCTAATTAACCAAAGCTGCAACCGCGAGCAGTCGACGCTGAGCGCACTACGTTTCTCTTCGCCGGAAGTGCGCGGAAAAGCAGTCTAATAGCAGGATTACTGAGCTCTGTCGCAGTATTGATGCTTCGCGACGCACATGGGAGAATGTATGACGTGCATGCGTTGGAATGGCGGAGCCCAAAAAAGGGTGGGAGCGCGGCAACAAACGTTGCAAAGAAAGTGGGAGCTTTCCCATGCATTAAAAAAACTTATACACAGATGTCATTGACCACCCAACCTAACGATTGCGCTTGTTCGTTTGGCGTCCTCCAAACGCCTTTCGGTACAACTTGAAGGTTGCTGCGATAAGCAGGCTGCTCATGTTTCTTACCAGAGCCTGGGCTGTTGCATTTGTTGCGTACTCGTAGGCAAAACGTCCATGCTGGTGATGGCCAGAGATGGCATAATCGCTCATTTCTTGACATACCTGCAAGCGCAGTGCCATATATTAAAATTTCAATGGTCAGCGTAGGGCGTGAAATCTTCCTGAAATTTCCTAAATGGTTAAACAACAGCCTCCGGAGTGTTGATTTGCGAACAAAGAATCTGTTGTCGACACAATCGGATTGCAACCGTCACACTTTTAAATCCTTGCCAACCTTCTTTAGGGCGTTCTTTGGCTACTGCAAAACCTTGGGATATAACTATTGCATCTACGTAAGATATGACTTTTTTATTGTTTCTGGAACCTTACTAGCGGACATTTGCGACGTTTTAATGATTTTGTAG
Source organism: Haemaphysalis longicornis (assembly GCA_013339765.2). NCBI lineage: Eukaryota > Metazoa > Arthropoda > Arachnida > Ixodida > Ixodidae > Haemaphysalis > Haemaphysalis longicornis. The sequence goes on along the minus strand of CM023451.1, from coordinate 95,033,351 downwards.
CTTGCTTGGTGAATTCCTTAAAGGGACGGACAACACTTTTTGGTAGAGTATATTCTTTTATTTCCAAATTAAAAGGCGTTACTCAAGAATACCGTAACCCGAAATTATTTTGCTGATAGCACCCTAGAAATTTTCAAAACGCCATTTTTTGTCTACCATACATAGGTGTACCGCCAAAACGAAGACTGGCAACCATGGTACTGAGCCGTGCTGCAACCGTTTCATACTAATAAATACTAGAGGGAAATCTGGCGCCACTGTCTAGGGGAGCCGCGCTTCAGCGAGCGTGCCGTCATGTACCGGGCAGGCACGTTCCACTTGTCCTTGACATGGCTCCCGAACAGGCTGAAAAGTTGGCTTTGGCTGCAAAAATGCAACAATATTACTGCACAAAATTAATCAAATTTGTTCTCTTATTATAAAATAAAGCTCCCGAAAGATTTATTTGTCAGGGATTATTTAGAAGCTTCATGGAAGATAAACAAAAAAAACAATGTTACCCCTTTTTGGCTTCAAGACGAAGAAGCCATGTGGCTAACCAAGCCAAGGAGGCGAGGAACCTCGCTAGCTGCAATGGCGCCGCCCACGGCGGCGCGCGAATTCAGCGCCAGATGTCCGTCTAGTATATATTAGTATGAAAGTCTATGGCTGCAAAATACTTTTTTTAACTGCACGAGTGAATTAAAGAGGTATTTAAACACTTGTCCCCGGCCAACAGAACATGTGCAAGCTTTCCTAATCCTTCGTTCGGTTTTTACACCATGCGTTGATATCTACGGAATTTCTAGGAAATTAAGGTAGAGTCACGTTTAGACAGTACATCTTGCCACCTTTCAGACTCCGGAAATTTTACAGCAAAAATTAATTTTTTTGCGCCTGTTTGTTTAGAAATCTCTTGAGGTCCCTTGATACCTTTATTCCTTTAAAAATCCTTTTAGAAACCAGGCAACTCTCATAAACAAGGGGACAGGCATTCGTCATGGAATGTGAGATAATTTTCGTTTGCGAGAAATGTCGAAAATGTCTAAATTTGTTAGCGCAAAAACTACTGCAGCAGAGCGACAGTGTCTGCCTTCACTGAAGCAATTTTTGTGACCTCGCGGCTGCAGCATCCTCCTTTACTCAACGTACGGCGCCTCGTTGAAAACACCGCGTCTTGAACGAGAAGGGAACATGGCGAGAAGCATGAGATTTTATACAGTACTTCAGCAATCGTAGTTTATTTCTAGTCTTCTTTTACCTGTTCATTGCATTTATACATAATTTGTATGATACTGACGATGGCATACAGCTATGAATTTTTAATGTTGCAATAGTGCACTTAACGTTGGTTGTGTATCTGCTTGCGGGACTGTTTGCATGCATAAATAAAGTTAGCGGGCACTAGCTTCACCCAGTTTTTCTGCCCTCGTTTCTCAGAATCGGCCCTTGATCGTTATGTTGCTTGCAAACAACCGACCGGCAGCAGGCAACACCCAGCGCAAGCAAGCATCCTCTGTTGTCCGTCAGAATACAAGACGGCAAAAAAAGTACTAAACTCTTCTAGCTATGCGTCGATACCCAATCTAGACCTTATACAGCAAGAGGCACATGTGAGACACAGGACTCTTAAAATGATAATTCAAACTGTGTCACAGGTAGCACACAATCTGAAATGATTACAAACTTTATTAAACGGGCTCATGAACCGAAACCCTTCCCGTTCCACCGAGGTATAACGGGTAAATGATTACAAACTAAAGTTTATGCTTCCATCTATGCTCCCTAAAATTTTGCTCCCATCTACCTGCTTAGCTAAAAGGTTTTCGCGAACGCACGAAACGGATGTCACGGGGAGGTGAAAGTCAGCATGCTGGATGCGCGCAAAACCAGTCGATGCAGCGAATCATCCGGCAGCCTAGCCAGTTCTCGGGGCGGAGACGCGTGCGAAGACGCGTCACTTTCAACTCCTGTGTTCGACCCCTTAGGCAAACAGGCAGGTGCTGTCATGTGTCAAGGGCACCCCCCGATAGGGGATGCACTAAACTCCCCCCCCCCAAACAAAAAGTGAAAGAAAAGAACAAAGGAACGGAAATTTGAAGTGCGCGCAATACTTAGCTTCCAAATTGGTTCCCTGTGCCAGAGAAGTTTTCGACATTCCCGGTGAAAGACCGCAGTGCTGACAGTATGGACTGCGCAATCTGATTGACTAGGCACTCACCACGGCGCCAATGTACCGTTTTATTTTTATTTGCCTGCAGGCACCTGGCGACGGCCCCATTGCGTAATGCATTATCGGTGCGCAGAGGGAAAGGTGTTTGGAAGAATGGCATACGATTCCGGTTAACCATGTGCCCGACTCGTCATGGCCTCTCTGGGAGCACGTGCTCGAGCTAGTGTCGGTGGTTTGTTTATTTAGCGCGGTTGAACGCTCGGGCACGCATCACCGAGCGAGGGAAGATGAAGCGAGCGATTGAGATTTCCTGAAACTTCTAAGCTCCTGTTGAGAATTTTGAGGTGGCATTAATATTGTTGGTCGCGTATTGAATATTTTGCATTTCACTTAATGCGCTAGCTATTTAAGTCAGACTTTCAATCACCAGGTGAAGCAACAAACGAAATTTAAAATGATAACGGTAAGGAGAGAAAACATTTACCTGAACTATATACAACATGAAATGTCCCGTGAGCACAAATAAATAAGCATGCTTTAATAATACGCCCCCAGCATAATCACAACAGAAGGATATTTCGCGTTGCGATTTTCTGATTTTCTCTGTTGAATACTTCATAATGCCGCATAATGCTTAAAAAAATCCCCCCACCAGCCCGAAGGGGATCGTGCGGAAATGCGAATGCATTGGGTGCACCGATGAGTGCGGTGCGAGTAATTATTATTAATGGCGTACTTAATGAAGAGAGACGAGAGTGTGAGTCCTCCAACCGATGATGACGTTGAAGCAACTGCAGTGACGTCACCGCCAGCGGGAGGTGTAATGCTCAGGTTGCATTGTGTTACACTTCGTGCTTGCGGTATCGTTGCCGCGAGGCATTCGACTTCACCGACTTCCATCGCTATCAAGGCGCCAGGCGCGCACTGCACTGCATTGTATAGATTCCGAGTGCAGCGAGCGGAGAGAGGGTACGCGGAGAGGAGAGAGAGCCCGCCGAGCTCCGCGATGCGAGCGCCCTCACACGCCCGAGCGCGCTGCTTCTCTCCACTCACTCTCCGCTACTCCGCCCGAGCTCCGCGATGCGAGCGCCGCGGGTCCGCCGCGCCGAGACGACGACAACGACGACGAAGGCAGAACTACGAGGCGCGCGCTCACGTGCGCTCGCGCTGGAGGAATGCAGGCACACGCCGACGGAGCGCGACAACCCCCGACTAAGAAATGCATACGCATTTAAAATTGCTGAAACTATGCAATAAATTTTCTGAATTCGATAGTGCACCATAAAAAGCGAGCCAATTTTTTTATTGACCTAGTTTCCGAAAAAAAACATAACCTGTTAAAGCTGGGCAATTTTTCCTAGAGAAAACGATTACTGCCTTTAAATTTTTCCACTCAACGTGAGTCAATGCGATCCTGTGATGAACCGACTCTCGATCCAATTCATTGGTTTTGTAAATAAGAGTGCTTAGAGATAAATGCTTGCAGAGGAAACATAGCGGCATAGAATTGTGACGGATGCTATATCGTACATGTCACTTCGTTGAATTCTTCGCCGTTGGTGTCTTCTTCTGGTTTTTTGCGGGCAACAAAATCGCTCCAATAAACGCTATTCCTCCAATAGCCAGACTTGCCCTTCACTACGTCGCAAAATAGGAATATGGTAAGCACCAACACATTTGATTTCTTTTCTCTATTCACCTCCCGAAATGGTATTGAATGTATGAAAGGTACCTAAAGGCAAGCAACGTTTATATAAATAAAAACGTATATCCCCCCACCCTACTTAACTTACACCGAAAAGTCATTGCTATACACAACAAATGTAACAACCATTTTTTGAAAAGAAATATACCTATTCAAGAAAATTGTGATACTCGCCCTGAATTTATATAAAAAAAACTCTGCCGCCGCCACGACTGAGCGGTGAGCGTGCCAACCCAATTAAGAGAACGTGCAGGGAAAACTAGCAGCTTTTTCATAATTGGAAGAATCCGCATCACCTTTATGAGCGATTGGCAGGTTTAATACGGCTGAAACAACCCTATTTTAAATTTGGGTGATTTTAACAGTATAGATAAGTCGATTTATGCTACTCTCATATGCACTTTTAGGTCTGTCTTGATATAGGAGATTAAAAAGCCTTTTTTGTCCTTATCTTGTGCTCCCAGCTAACCCAGGAGATGGGCGTCACCCTGTCTCCGTCTTTACGGATACCCCGGCCATGTAAATGGCAGAACGTGTTTACATTTACAGAGTGGGAAAATAATATTCGATGAGGCTCCTCACATGTTAGAGTACGTGCGTCATACACGTAATGCTCCGGTAACCGCACATCTCTCGCAGGACTGCTAAGAATGAAATTCAAGGTGCATAATACCTTGCGGCTCAATTTTTACAAGTGTAGACGAAGAAAATCATTATGATGCACTTACTGTACCATGTAACATACTGTTCATTGTTACAACATATTGTCGCATCCTGTATTGTCAGAAGAGCCTCCTACTGAAATTTATAGGGGTTATGCAGACTAAACAAAAACATTTTTTATTCTAAAGATTTCGTGTTCTGTAGTGCCTCGAGCGCTTTTTCCGGAAGCAAACGATGCTTTATTCACTCACAAATTAATCAGTTTAGGGTAATATTTTGATTGTCCCACAAAATCATGTGTTTTCGTGACGTCTTCAAACATAATATGTGCTGGGGAGCCTTGTTTGCCGTTAGTCAGCCTAGATGGCGCCCCTATACCGCGGCGGACCGTTTTCGGCGTTTGTTTTTGACCATATTTGTACCTGGCTTCTTTTTGTTGAGCTAGAAAATCATTTCGTGAAGCATGGTGTTCGCTCGACAAATATGGTCACGTGAGAAGCTTATGCCAATCGGCCAGTGTCGGGTGAGACAATCCCAAACAGTGCTGTGGAGCAAAAACAGCCTAGTGCGCGAAGTACCAACATGAGCAAACATCGGTACTTCTGTGTTTACGTGTACTTTCGTAACTTGTGCAATGAATGTAAGCGCAAATAGCTCGTTCCACAAACTTATAAGCCCTGCTAATTGGCGTCTGCTTTTGCTGGCCTTAGCCACTCGCAGAGCTGGCACATATGACAACATATGCTTTGTTGCGGGAAATGAGCTAGCGGGTCGCATGGCCATTGCATTGTTTTCTAGTTATGTAGCTTATTTCAGCGAAAGAGAGAGAGAGAGAGAGAGAGAGAGAGAGCGAGAAAGAGAAATAACTTGTTTACATAGTGGATTAGGGCGCGGTGGGCGTTACACTGAGGGTTGCGACGACTTCGGCCGCTGGAGTCACGAGCTCCTCCTGGAGCTGGGGGTCTATTGCGGCCCAACGCCTCCATCTACTGGTCAGGGGCCCTCTGCACAAGCCCACGTTTGGTGTTGGACCGTGGCCCTTTTACCGCAGCGGGGGCAGAGTGGGTATGGGTACAGTGGATATGATGCAGGACGGCTCAGCAGGGTAGGGACTCCATTTGTAATTGACGCCAGAGGCGTTCTTCCTCTAGAGTGAGGGGTGAGTGAGCGCGGGGAAGCTTGCGGCAGGAGAGGCGGTGATGCTGCCTGACCTCTCTGAAAATCAGGAGACAATCCCTGGTTGATCTGGCTCCATGGAGGGTAGAGTCCACCTCGTATGCCCGGGTCACAAGTGCTCGGGCTGCCGTGTGGGCCGTCTCTATCCCTGCAATGCCCGTGTGAGCCGGGAACCACGAGTTCGACCGTGTGGGATGACAAATTTAGACAATGTTTTGTGCCTGGGCTGAAATCAGACCTTTGGAGAAGAATTGGACGGCCGTTTTCCAACCGGAGAATATAATGCCGGGGTGGGCCTTTGTGTTAATGCCAGCGCGATTGCCGTCTCTTCTGCTACATGCGGGTGTCGGGTACGAAGGGTGAGGGTAGCGAGAGGAGGAGATGACGAGGAGTGAATAACGGCGGCAGCGAACGCCTCTTTATGGCGATATTCTGCAGCGTCCACAAAAAGGATAGCTCTGGAAAGGGGAAATTTTCTAGCTAATAACATGGCTGGATGCGTCCGCCTTTCGGTATGGAATGATGGGTGCATATTGTTTAGGATGGGTCGAGCGAGAATATGATTTCTGATTGATGATTTAATACTGCTTACTAACGCATGCCCTTGAGCTGGGCCGATCCCAAGACTTTCTAGGAGCAATCTGCCAGCGGAGGAGCGCGCCAGGCAGTTGACTTGGCCAGTGCGGTGGCCTTCTATAAGTTCTGCTGTCGTATTGTATGCCCCTGTTTCCCCCAGCCTGGCAGTGGAAGCGTTCGGAGGTAACTGCAGAGCAGGTCTAATGTTTTGCAGATTAGGCCATCTACTTTTGCATCTCGTTGTCGGTAAGAGATAGATAGGGAAGAGCGTATGTAATACTGCTGATTAAGAACGAATGGACAAGCGTCAGGCGCTCTTGCTCTTTGAGGCCGTACTCTCGAGCAACGATACGATCCTTCGGAGCAGGTCGATTATCTGGGTGACATGCGCCGAAAGCTTTTTGAGCACTTCCATATTGCGCCGATTACTCTGCAGTGTGAGTCCTAAAATTTTGATGCTAGTGACTCGAGGTACAGGCTTTCTGTCCACTTAAACGTGGATGTGAGCTTCTCGCGAAGGTCGTGATCTTTTAGGGGGCAAACCTAAAAGTTCTGACTATGTCGGGGAGCACTGCAGCAATGCCACTCGGGCTCCTTGTACGACGGCTCTACCGCCAGCTTGAAGCGTTTCTTCTATGCAGCCATCACTTCCCCGAGTGACCCATAAGGTTACGTCATCCGCGTACATACTGTACTGGGGGCCAGGCACTCGGTCCAGAGCGTAGGCTATGTGTGATACAGCCAGATTGAATGATAGGGGAGATAGAACCGACCTATGTTGTGTGCCACTATATGAAAGCTGGAGTTGCGGTGAGTTTATGTATAAAATGAGGATAGTATGATTCTAACGAGGCAGTCTTTCAAATGAACCCGACTTGTATTTTGTCTACATGACACCTCTAAACTTGTTACGTTCTCGATGATGCGACCATTGCACAAAATTTTGGTTATAGTTAAAGTGGTTTCTTATACCCCACAAAACTTGTTATACCCAACAATTCGTTAGCTTTCAAAAATAAAAGGGACGCCACATTGCACAGCACAGAAAATGACGTAATCGTTATGATAACACCTGTTATCGTTATAATAACAAAATGTTGAAGAACGAAAAACAAAAGAAAAATATGAAATATTTACCGAAAATGGGAAAACGTATAACGCATGGCATTTCCACAATAATGCAGATTTCGCGAAAGTTTCACGTGTAATCGTTATAATAGCGTAAATGGAGATAATTGGTCGGACAAGATTTAGAAAAACCATAAAATTATGTGTAAAGAATTCACACTCAAGACAAGCGACATCAGAATGGTACGCAATAGTAGACACTTCTCTGAATCTATGTAGAATGCTTTTAATTCTGACTCGACAGCTGCCTCCGGAGAATAGTTTTGCTGGTAGTGATGGTGCTGGTGCAGGTGATGAAAAATCTGTGGAAATATATAACTCATGGCCGGAAAGGCTTTCGGGCAGTACACAGCCACTAAAGTAGTACTTTTCGGCACGGTAAAAGGACCTCGCAGTGGGTCAGGTAAGTTCTGCTAGTACTCATACACCAAACAAACGCAGAAGTGTAATGTTCTCAAAGAGATGCATGACACAGCGTTAAACATTGGTTCCAGGGGCGAAGAGCGCACGTTCACGTTACCATCAGTAGGATTGGGATGGTATTAATAGCACAGATATTGTTCATGTCATCCACGGAGGCGAGATGGATGGTTGTTCTGGTGTAGGCCTTACGGATCACGTAACCTTGATGCAATGGGGATATTGGATAGGTGGAACCTGATGGTCAGCTTAATGGGAACCAGGAATGATCGGTTGGGAAGAGAAGTCGGGTATAAGAGGTGGGATAAATACTGCAAGGAAGACTTTCTTGGTCTGGACAAAATTGGACACATTTCTATGTATGCTCACCTCATTTTCTCTGGGCAAGAGCTCTTTGCTCTTGCAGTCTGCTCCAGGTTTTGTGTCGGTTGGGTCAGTGGGCTCAAACTTTGCGATGCCCAGTGTTGTCGAAATGGCCACTGAGTTATTGATACCTTCAGACAAGCTTTTGTAGTTTTCCTGCGAGGGAAATTAGTCAAAACAATGTTTTCAATAATTCAAACGTTGCCCACGTTGACTGCGGGCAGCTTTTCTTTTTACTGTGTGATGTTTTTGTGAATCTCCAGTTTTTTGTTAGCACCCACAGGAGAGAAAATGATGTCGGCTTTAGTGCTCGCCACCAAGTCGCTTACAATTCAAGCAATTGCTGCAACACACACGTTGGTACAAAAAAATAGTGCATAGCATTCCTTTTTTGGCTGCCTTGTTACTTGAAGGGACGTATTATTGAGTCCCTTTTTCTCTAATAAAAGTATTCGCAGTTTATGCAATTCGCAAATATTCATTAGGAACACCGAACAGGTCACATGCTCACTGCAATATTTATCTACTCGCCAACTCCCAAGAGGGTTGAGATAGCAGTGTAGTGACGCTTTAGGAGCTCTTTGCGAGCCATGCTTTTTCACTGCTGTGGCACCGCACCAGAACCAAGGGGATGATGTGGATGGCCCCGAGAAAGAGAGGGTATTTAATGTGACGATTGTGGCAGGTACATGAAATAATCGATGTTGTCTATAAAACAGTAGCAAGTGACTCATGTCGTAATATATTAGTGCTTTAAAGACGTAGCAGCTGATGGCAAGAATTACCGTATTTACTCGATTCTAAGCACCCCCTCATTTCTACGATCGTAATGCCCAAAGTGAGGGAGGGTGCTTAGACTCGAAAATCTAAAATGATCCCCTCAACACACTTTTTCGCAGCGGCAATGCTTTATTCAGAAACATTCAAAGCAGGCACAGACGATGAACTGCTGCTTACGTCTGATACTCAGTCTGCCAGTACCACTCAAGCCCGTCACATCGCTTGAGCTGCCGTTCTCAGTATCCCACAGCACGTTGTTTCATCTTCCATTGAAGTGGTTTGCAATCGAAGGTGTGTTAAGTGGCCTGGCCACACTTCAACGTGGACCCGCTTCCACGCATCTAAAATCTACCTAGCGATAGTTAGCGGAGATGCTTTCCGCAGCTTTGCTGTCGTGTAGCGTTTCCTGTCGTGTAGTGTTGGAAAGCAGCAACACGAGACACAGCCGAGCTAGGCTCAGCGCGCGAGAACGTCTGCCTCGACTTCAGCCTGGCCGTGCACCAGAAGCCGAGAATGCGCCCTTCCGACAGCTCCGGCTCAACAACAGAGTGAGCAAGCGGTGTTGCCAGCCGCGAATCACGCGCTTTATGCAAACAAAAAAATTCTGAAATTAGGGGACGGTGCTTATAATCGCCGAAATGCGGTATTTACAGCGTTGGGGCTGTTTTGAACAGGCGCGTCGAGGTGAGAAGCAAGCAAACAGATCACTTCTCTATATCAATGCTGGGACTCCTGGGTTAACAAAAAAAGCGCGTCCTCCTGGAACAGTGTAAATGAATTAAACACTTGGGTAAAATCTGCATTATTCGGAAAACATATTGTTACGGGGCGTAATTAAATTCTACGCAAAGAGGACGGTATACAAGTACTGTGCTAGCCGGGATCATCATCAAAAAGGAAGATGAAGGGGACGCTGATGGTGAAGGGCGTTCGTTCTCTGGCTTGCATGGTGCTTTTTTCCACCATGTTTTCTAATAACTACCCTCTGACTCAGTGCCATTGTAAATACCGCTTTACCTGATATTATTGATGGAGAGTGCTGCATCGGCACAGTCCTGCTCTACCTCACCCCTTCCTTGTCCAAGTGAGCCGTGGACACGGCTGACTCGGAGGTGCTGCTCACGGATCACCGAAACGGGCGTCATTTCCGAGGCCCCACAATGGCACCACCTTTTGAACCAACCAGCGCCGCTACGCCGCTGGTCATTGGGAGCCAGCCTCGAGATCCTCGTTTCTTGTACGGTACCGGCGATGTGAATGTGGAGGACTGGATCAGCCTCTGTGAGCGTGTGAGCGCCCACATTCGCTGGGATCCCACTGTTATGGTGGCGAACCTCGCGTTCCACCTGAAAGGTTCGGCGCAGACGTGGTATGGCACGACCACAGCCAGACTTACTAGCTGGGATAGCTGCAAGGCGGAGATGATTTAGATTTTCGGCAAGCCGGCTGGTCACCAGCTCACGAGCGCAGACGTCAACCGAGCCGTACGTCAGCTACATCTTAGATGTACTGGCCATTTGCCACAAAGTTGATGATCAGATGGCCAAGGAAGATAATGTCGACCACAGTTTGAAAGGCATAGCTGATGATGCCTTTAATCTGCTCGTATGAAAGGACTGCTCTACCGTAAAGTCAATTTGAGTGAGTGCAAGCGTTTCGAGCAGGCCAAAAGCCGTCGAATTACACATCAATTCATTCGCCTTCCTAATACCGCCGCCAGTTCGTGTGTGGCACCGCGTGCTCCTTCCCGTCAACCACCCTCGGAGACAACTGCGGGCACAGTGACACGCATTGTCCGCCGCGAGATCGAGGCGATGACACAGGTCGCCGGCCACCACTCCATGGCTGATGACAATCTTTCGGCGATCTCGGCGATACAAGCGGTTGTGCGCGACGGAATTTCGAGCATGGGCCGGCACCCAGTCTGTCACGTGAGCTACTCAGCCCATCATCAAGTTCCCGCGACGTCGCCAAGATGCAGTCAAAAGGATCATGTCCATGGCCTTTCGAATTTCCGCGCCGAGCGCCGGCCCTCGTCTTAAAGAAACCCGGCGGAGTGGAGGACGCCCGATGACAGGCCTATATGTTTTAATTGCCGGCGTGTCGGCCACGTTGCACGGTCTTGCCGCAGTCGCTGGTTCCCTTCCGTTCAAACGTCCTGGAACGTAAATACCATTGACCATGCGCCGCGTAGTTTTGCACCTTCCTACCAGCAGGGCACTGCCGACAACCCCGCCGCGTCCACTTCGTGATTTGGCTGCTCCCTTTCTCCCCAGCGCCGACAGTCTCGCTCCCCGCAGCCCCGCCACTCTTCCTCGCCGAACAACTGCGTACGTCCCACATCGGAAAACTAGTGAATGCAGTCCCGGAGGTGATGCTGCATTACCTATAGCTCGACCCAAAATCCTCTTTTGACGCTACCTTCCAGAGACAATTTACTTGACGTTAATGTTGATGGCGTGCCTGTTCGTGCTCTAAATGATACCGGGGAGCCTATATCGGTCATGAGTTCAAATCTCCGTCGCCGCCTCCTAAAGTTATGACGTCTGCTCTGTCGCATGTTCAAGTAGCTGACGGCGGTACTCCCGGCCGTTCCTGGCTTGTGCACCTCGTGTTAGTATAGCCGGCCACAACAGCACTGTAGTTTCCTTCGTTTTGGACAAATGCCCTCACGACATTATCCTTGGCCGCGCTTTCTTGTCTGAACATGCCGCGCTCATCGATTGTTCAGTGGGACTTCTACATCTCGAGTTACCGGCTTTTGATAGCTACGCATTCCCACTGCACTTATGCTCCTGTCAATACTTTCGCCTGCCGAGTGAAGCAGCAACCTATGTTCCTCTGGCTACTTCCACGGCGGTTCCTTATGAAGACTACCTTGCCGCTCCCATCATAGACGTTCTCCTGACGCGCGGTGTTGCCCTCCCACACACTGTTGTTACCATCAAGCACAACAGTGTTAGCTTGCCTCTCATGAACTTAGGCTTTCACGCTCAAGTCCTTCCCGAAGGAATTACCATCACCACCATTACTCCTCTCCTTGCACCGGACATTTATGCTTTTGCTTTCAGCCATCCGCCAATTCAACATGGAGTCTATGATCCCCTCCCTACCAATTCAGATAAATTTGCACTAATGATCAGCCCAAAGCCATCACCTACACAAGCAAGCCAACTGCGCTGTCTTCTGGCATCATTCGCCGTCGTATTTGACTTGGGCGACAAATCTTTGGGGCAAAGTTCTACAGTCACCCATCGAATCGATACAGGTGATGCGCTACCCATCCATCGGCGTCCGTACCGTGGGTCCATTACTGAACGCGGCATCATCCAAAAAGAGGTTGACAAAATGCTCGCCAAGGACATTATCGAAGCTTGCTGCAGTCCCTGGGCTTCGCCGGTCGTTTTGGCAAAGAAGAAAGAGGGCACTTGGCGATTCTGTGACGACTACCGCCACCTTAACCGAGTAACCAAGAAGGACGACTACCCTTTTCCCAGAACCGACGACGCCTTAGACTGTCTACACGGTGCCAAGTAGTTTTTGTGCATTGACCTACGCTCAGATTACTGGCAGATTGCAGTCGATGAGCTGGACCGAGAAAAGACCGCCTTTGTCACCCCAGACGGCTTATATCCGTTCAACCTTATGCCTTTAGGTATATGCAACGCGCCAGCTACCTTCGAACGCATGATGGACTCTCTCTTGCGGGGATTCAAATGGTCCACATGCCTGTGCTACCTCGATGACGTCATTATCTTTTCTCCATCGTTCGAGGCTCATCTCCATCACCTGTCCCAAATCCTTGCTATTTTCCGTCAGGCGAATCTAAAACTTACCTACGCGAAATGTCAATTCGCCAGGCGCGAACTATCCATCGTAGACCACCTTGGCGCCAATGGAGTGCAGCCGGACCCCGACAAGATCAAGGCGGTTAGAGATTTTCCGGTGCCCTGGTCATCGAAAGACGTTCGAAGTTTTGTGGGCCTGTCGCCCTCTTTCCGTCCCTTCATCCGAGGCTTCGCTGATATCGCCCGCCTTCTTACCGACCTTCTCAAAAAGAATTCCCTCTTTTTGTGGCGCAGTAAGCAAGCTCAGGCTTTCAAGACCCTGATATCTTTCCTCACAACTTCGCCCATTGTAGCTCACTTCCATGTGGCCGCTCCCACGGAAGTACGGCCTGATGCTAGTGGCCACGACATTGGAGCCGTCTTTGCTCAACGCCAATCCGGCCACGACCGCGTTACTGCCTACGCCAGTCGCCTGCTGACACCAGCTGAACGAAATTAGTCTGTTACTGAACGGGAATGCCTCGCCTTAGTTTGGGCTGGCTGTCGCCAAATTTCGCCCATACCTCTACGGTCAACAATTTTCCGTCGTGAGAGATCCCCACGCGCTATGCCGGCTTGCGTCCTTAAAAGACCCTGCCGGACGCCTCGGGCGCTGGGCTCTGCGGCTGCAGGAGTAGTCCTATTCCGTAGTGTATAAATCAGGTCGTCTCCATCAAGACGCTGCCTATCACGCTACCCAGTCGAGCCTCGCGATCGTACACGTTCCGACCCATTCGCCACCTCGGTATTGTCTATTCCCTCCTTTCAACACCTTGCTGCTCAGCAGCGCCTTGATGCCTCCTTGAGCAGGATCATCGCCCGCTTAACCGCTGCCCCTCCCGATCCTTCACTGCGGTTGTTCCAAATGAAGGATGGCGTCCTGTATCGTCGCAGTGTCCACCCGGTTGGTCCTAATCTGCATCCTGTAGTACATAAGCACCTTCGTTCAGATGTCCTCCGGCAGCTCCACGGCCTTCCAATAGCTGGCCATCTAGGGGTTTCCCGGACCTATGACCTTGTGCGACGGCGCTTCTTCTGGCCGGGGCTTTACCGCTCGATTCGCCATTACGTCGGCGCATGTGACATGTGTCAACGCAGAAAAGTGCCTACCGTGCTACCCGCCGGTCTTCTCCAGCTTTTTGATATTACTACTGAGTCATTATTCCGAATCGGTTTGGATCTCCCCGGTCCCTTTCCACGGCCTGCGAACGGGAATACGTGGATTGCAGTGGCCACCGATTATGCGACGCTGTATGCAATCACGCATGCTCTTCAAACCAGCTGCGCAACCGATGTCGCTGATTTCCTCCTCCACGACGTCATTTTACACCACGGTGCTACTGACAGACAGTGGTCGATACTTCTTTTCCCGAGTAGTCGACGACATCCTCCGCCATTGCGCAACCGTTCACAATGTGACTACCGCCTACCGCCCTCAAGCCAACGGCCTCACAGAGCGCCTTAACCGGACTTTCAGATATCCTTTCGATGTAGGTTACTGACAACCATAGTTACTGGCATATTGCCTTGCCTTACATAACGTTTGCCTACCACTCGTTGTGCCTTGATACTGCCGGATTCTCTCCCTTCTACCTCCTATTCGACCGAGAGCCGGCGTTACCACTGTACACTATTTCAAAACCCTATTCCACCTTCCGTATATGCACAAGACGCAATCGCCCGCGCTGACTTTGCCCGCAACATTGCTCGCGTCAGGCTCGCTTCCTCCCAGCGCTCTCAAAAGAACCGCTACGACTGCCGCCACTGCACCCGCCACTTTGCACGTGGTTCCCTGGAGCTGGCCTGGTGTCCTGCACGCCGCGTAGGGAGTTCGGAAAAGCTTCTAGCCAGGTACTACGGCCCCTATCGTTCGTAGGCCAAGTGACTGAGGTCAATTACGAAATCGCCTCGCTGATTTCGTCAGGCTCATTCCGCTCTCAACAAACATACGTTGTCCACGTAGCGCGTCTTAAGCCCTACCGCTCGCAACCTAAAGCTTTACCCTGACAAGCACCGAGACGGCGCTCCTACCGCCGGGGGGTTGTGTTACGGGGCATAATTTAATTCCCCGCAAAGAGGACGGTATACAAGTACTGCGCTAGCCGGGATCATCAGCAAGAAGAAGATAAAAAGGATGCTGACGGTGAAGCTTGTTCGTTCACTAGCTTGCGTGGTGCTTTCTTCCACCGTATTTTCTACTAACTAGCCTCTCACTGAGTATTGTAAATACACCATTGTAAACACCGCTTTACCAGGTATCAATCTGAATAAAATCATAGAAATCCGATCAGGCTCTTCGAGTAGGACGCAATTGGAAAGTCGAAGACAGGAGCAGTCTTGTAGACGTTAGGAAGAATGCCATCCTTTGCCGCCGTATAACTCAGGGCAACTTTCGGACGTTTAGTAAAGCTACATTTTTCTAGTATTTTAAATCCGACCTGATTGTTGGATGCCGTCAAAAGCAAGGCGAAGACCCTTGAAGTATTCTTCCAGTGTTCTTCCGAAAAATCGGATGTCTTTATTGCCCCGTAAAGAGTCCCTTTTTAGGACATGCGGAATGGTGTCCCTGAATTTCTCGAACGTGGTTGTAGCATTGCATATCCCGAAAATCATTGCGTTGAATTGCAGAAGGTGATCAGGTGTCAAGATGTCTCTTTGGTTTCCCAATTCATTGAGATTTGCTAGCAACCAGAGGAGACAGAAAGGGATGCCACTATGAGCGAAGACCGTCAATTGTGATCAATTTGAGGAGACGGTAGGCTTTTTTGGAATGCTGTTGGGTCGGCGACAGTCAACGGAAAATTGTCATATTTTTATTTCCTGTCAAGATGACCGGAGCGCTACGCGGGTTGGAGGTAATCGGATGATGCCCTTCGCAAGCATCACTCTCGTCGCCTCATGTCATTTATTTACAAATTAAAATTCCGATGAGAATTGCACCCGTGCACTTTGTAAAACACGCTGCTCTATACAAGAATCGACTTGTTTACTATGCTTATGAAACATGAAAGCTGCGTCCACAAGCAGCGCGGCTGTCACCGAAGAAGAGTTCACTGTCAATACGTACACGGAGTCGCGAAATGCTTCAACGAATTTTCGGGAACAAACATAAACGTTTTTCAGGATGACAGTGTCTTATTCGTGAAGTGACAGCGGATACAACGAGCGCTAACGTAGCTGCACAAGCACACCTTCGATGACACGAAACACTCCGAATAGAAGCACGAGAAATATTCCACTGTGAAAGGTTCGCCAGATTCACGGCCTTGTCATTCAGCACGCGAGCGGTAATTTTTTGTCAAATGTGACGTCCGGGGATGCATGCGGAAACACGATACGCTGTCCTAAACTATCGTTATTGTTGACACAAAAGCACGCGCCGAATTCGGGTGTTCTGGAAAGAAAATTAACTATACAGGCGGGAGGATCTGACGAACTCGAGCCACCAAAGCTCGCGACCAGGTCGCTGAAGCTGTTCCCACCGGCGGCGCGAGACAGTCTTTGATAGAAAAGGGGTATAATGAAATGAATTTAAGATGAGTTGAAAGTGATGGTTGCGAACCATAACAGTGCCAAGGAACATGCTGCCTATGGGGAAATCCAGAACGCAGACAACCATGCTGGGTAGCGATGGCCTTCTAATCGATGTAATATGTGTGGGGTTGGAAGGCTGTCTGCGCTTGACGGATAGGGCAAGCATCTGGCCTAGTTACAGGTTAGAGGGAGAAGGAAGAGTCTGTGTACCCCTGACTGACCGTTCCACAGTCTGGCGTCGAAGTAGACGGGCTTGTGGCGCCTGCGTGGGCGTGTGGAAAGGCCAGGGCGTGTTTCCCGGTTGGGACGAAGCAGGAGAGCTGATGGGCCTGTTCGCTGCCCGGGACGCCTGCCCGGGACCCAGTCGAGTACGTAGCTAGCACCAGTGGGTTTGGGCAGATGAGTCGGGAGAGTACCCATCATATTTGTGGGAAGCAACTACTCCTGAGATCAGCGGAGAGTACCCTGAGTGTAACGTGGTTACCAGGAGTGGCTAAGGATAAGTTGTAATCGGTGATTGCTTGGGCCTCGAGGCAAAGGGCAAAAGGAACGCCAGAGTATCTTTTCTGCAAGGGCGAATGGGCAGGAGGAACAACTGCTGTGACCCCGTGTGCGTCTTGGGAGGAGGAGGCACCTTTGTGTACGTCACTGTTGCTACATCGCGAATGCAGTAGCGAAGAGTGCAACCATTTCATTGTGGGCGTTTACGTCTGCCGGAATGTGAATTCCATCGACACAAGCATCCTACGTCCCCAACAAGAGCCGTTATGTCCCTAAGCCACTGGTTCTGAAATGGTGACCGCGGACTGTACAGCGTCCGTAATGTCACCCCTGGTGTCCGCAAACACATCGACCGCTATAAAATCCATTTCTCTGCAAACACGCCCACCATTTGAAGTCCGGCATGGCGGTCACACATTCGCAGTTCCGCAGCAACCGGCACAAGATAAGTTCGGCCTACTCGTTTCACCCATTTCCCACAACCAATGAGAGGCTGCTTCTAGACTGCTCTGTGACCTTGTAAACCTAGCGCTTGTATTTGCCAGTTATATGACCACAACCACGGTATACCTGAATGCACTACGTTGCAACATCGGAGGCAACCTCCTGGAATCAGCCCAATTCATGGCTTATGGCAACGTTTGAAGCCGGCGTAAATTTCATTGCACAAGGACGTGCTTAAGCTCAGATCTCAAAGGCCGTGCTTGATCCACCGTCGCTTGAGCTGGCTTCATGCGGTAGAAGTGCTCGCAGGAGTTGAAAACCAATTATATACGTCAGGGTGGGAGGCCACGTTTTGAAGCCTTTGCTAAGCATCACTGTCAAAAGTAGCCACAAAGCCGCCATGTCACCAGTCACAATTTTCGGGCGCCAGGAATTGCTAAAAGGAGCAAATATGGCGAGAGATCGCCAAACCTGGCAACCCTGGTGGAGCACCACATGCGGAAACAGAGTGATTATTTCAAGGTTTTCCACTGGGAGCCTTAAGAAATTGTGTTCTAACTGCAGAAGGGTTCTATTTCTTCCGTGGTATAACTGTAACGCTCCTGTTTGCCAAACCGTAGTCATGTGAGTATACTTTTTCCAGGCAAAAACTAGCCGATGGCCGCAAAAATATAGCGCTGTTTAAATGTGACTGTGTCTACGTATCGATGAAAGGAACGGAAGTGGCCATTTGTAAATTAAAGCGAACGCCTTCTAGCGCCGGTTATGTTACATATCCCCTACACACATGTTTCCCCCTCTGCAGTCCCCCTTTGTTTCCGCTTGTCCACAAGAGTCAGCGACACATCCTTGGCTGAGAAGCACCCTAAGCAGTCCCAATCTACTATGCGTAGCCGGACAAGGTCAATTTTTGTGCTGCCGAAAGCGCCGTGCACTTAAATGGGACTCACCTATCACATTCGGATCCTATGGGACTTACTAGGATGCGTGAAAATGTTCATAACGGCATAGTTTGTTTCTTTCAGAAATATATCAATTCTTTACTGAAATAGAAAGTAAACAAGAAAAACGTTTTGGTTTGTTTAGTTTTCACTAGATGAAACCAGCTCTCTTCCACGCGAAAGCTATTTTTTATTATTTCAGTTCAGAATTGACATATTTTCAAACTAAGCAAACTAATCCGTTTGGGGCGTTTTCTTGTATCTGCAAAAGTATGCGCGTTGGTGCCCGATGGTTTTTAAGCCGGTGGGCCGTGAAGTGGTAAGTCCCATAGAAATCTCATCAGGTGTGTACCATATAAGTGAACGGCGCTAGAGTTATCGGCAGTGGATGTCGTATTGAGGATGTGGTATAGCGATGCGTGAGGTGCGGAACAATACGGACATGGGTAGATGCAGAGGCGGGGAGGGAATGGATCTGGATCTGGCGATAGATAACTGCTAAGCGTCGCGATACAGATGGGTGAGATGGTGAAAAGTGGTACGCTCCAAACGGTAATGGACAATGATGTCACCGTTTGTGTGCAACCTGGCCTGTGGAGTGAATACATCACTGTCATTGGTGACGTCATCGAGCACTCGCAAGACCAAAGGTCTGGCCTTTCCGTGGCCCGTGTAGTTTCCAGGTAGCATGGGCGGGAGCCCAGACAAGAGTGAAAGACCGGATCGGTCGTTGTGTGCCTTCAAAAGGACAGGCAAAGTTGCTGGGGAAACTCCTCCGTGAAGAAAATTTAGGATGGCTGATTTAGCGTGAGTGATAATTGTGGTTTCAGGGGATGTACTATGGGTAAAAGACAACGCGAAGATGGTCTCTTCTCCGGCCGGGGGACTTGTCGACAGTAAGGAGGGGAATGCTAGCGGGGCTTGTGTCGGTTCAACCATTATGGCTACCGCAGCCGCTGTGGTAGGGTACGTTGCTGCATCCGTGTACTGAGTAAGAAGCTTTTCCTAAATCCGGTAATTTTTTTCTTCGTTGAAAGCCTCGCCCATCGCTTATGTAGTTCGGTGTATCTTTTGTAAATACTTTGCATATAACAGTGATTAGAAACGTGAACCTGCAATTTTCAAGGCGGCATCCTTTTATCTATGCTTCATGGAACGCGTTGTAAGGTATAGAGAATGGTAAGGTACAGGAAAAAGGAGCGTGAAGGGCAGAATATGCGCCGAGAAAGGGCAACAGTAGCAGCTGGAGGAAGGTAGGCAGCTTCCGCACGTGAAATACGACACGCCTTGATAGGTGAAGGAACCGACGGGGCAAACAAGTTCTTGGCGATGGCAAGCACGTGGAACGAGCTTGCTGTCTAACGGGCTGCCGGTGAAAGTTGTGGGCGGCAACCAACAGCATATCAACCGAAGGCTCAACTAGGCTTTCAGCCTCACATACCTAAAAAGTTCCAAGAACTCGCCACAATTTTAAGCTCAGGAGCATATGTTAATTGTCAATTCTGTGCTGCAGTTGCTGCATCTAAGTATGTATATACAGTAGACTCTCGATAAACGGAACTTCAAAGGACCGAAAAAATTAGTTCCATTTAACAGGAGTTTCTTTTACTGGGAGAGATGTGCAAAAGTGCAAATTTATGTGCGTGAACACTCTTTATGCCCTTTCACCTAACTCTAAGCACTAGAAGGCGAATTTAGCTGATAGTTTTTCAAAAAGCAAGAAAACTACAAGAGGTATCTTGGGGAACAGCGAGAACTAACAGGGACACAAATAAGGAAGAAGTGTACAAGACAAGCGCTGACTTTCAACTCGATTTAATGGAAAAGACGTCGTAACTACTTATACATCCACAGACTCCTCCTTCCCCACACAACGTGCCCACACCAGCCAATGACATACTAAGACGACCAAAACACCGAACTGTTGACAACGTACCCTTCTTAACACTAGAACACCTTATCGCAACGACCGCTCCAAATAAACAAATTCTTTTTTCGAGCAGGACAACTGATGGTTCACTGATACAATCACTCCCCCATTTTCTCATGTAGTATGATTCCAGAAACTCTATATATAGTAGGCCTGTCTTTGTGGTTGTACAGGATATCTGTCTCGCAGAAACGCGGATAGCAACGGTGGTCACACGTGCGACAATGCCCGGCCAGACGTGCTTACACAACTTTTTTAAGCGTGTTGCGATGCTCCATTAATCGAACGTTTACGCTGCGACCAGCCTGACCTACATATACATACACAATAAAGTTGAATAAAGAAATTAACTATAAAAAGTGTTTTGTAGAATCTCATTTATGGCTGCGTACTTCTGAGATTTTACATTAACGCCGCCGGTGCTCTTCAGCGCAACGGTAATGGGCGCACACTTCTTTAATGAGTGCAATCTGTGGTTTGTGTCACTGGATTACTTCCTTTGTGAACAAACTGACGGTTCCAGTCTATTGAATGTGATTCGACAAATAAGTCGGGAGCGCCTGGATCTCTACAGCGTTTCCTGGCTCTGACCTCGGTACTAAGCGTGCGTTGCCCGTAGCATATTCTTTGGAGCCAAGTCGGTGCGTGCGTAATACCGAAAAGTTTGTACAATATTCGTACATAATCGGCAAAAAAAAACTCGGCGTGATGAAGTCCTTAATTAGGAAAGGGCATGTCTTCGCTTCAAACTTGGTACACGATATTGCAAATTTACCTGCCATCGCAAGATGACGCGCTGATCGTGACCTTTCAGGTTTCGGCCGAGAAATTTCTATGCAAGTCCATGCGTTGGAATACGACGCTTTTATAGCATCAAACCTACCTGAACAAGTTAACGCATGTCATGTCGCACACTAAACCGTCGATGCTTCACGAATCCATCAACAGGAACACCAAAGTATTTCTCAGAACGCCATGAAATTTCTAACCTCGAAGCTCTCATGGTAAGCCGGGATGTAATACAACCTTGATTCATTCATTTTATTTTATTCTACCCAAAGACGCATCAATGGTGGCATTACATAACGAGTAGTGTGCGCACAGGAAACTAATTTGTAGCAGCAAAGAATGACCATGACAAATCCGTTGTTACATTGGCCGTGAATGAAGATAGGTTGGTGATGGCGGTAATATCTTGTAGCCTTGCCTCTAACCTTCTAGCATTCTGTAGTCATCACCCGTTGATTAAGTCAAAAAGACTGAATGCTTCTGTATTGACTATCACCTACATAGTATTACAAATTATGACGCCTACTTACTCCCGCGTCTTCACACCCTACATTCAACTAATGAGTCCCAGTGCTTTTCAAGCCTTAGCTTATCTTAGGCAAAGCCTGACCGCGGTGACCGTGACAATGGCATGACAAATGCATTTGTCACGCAGCATGGTTCGATTCAGTTTAATCTGCTTCCTTCTGCACTTTGAGCGTACTGCGACATTCCAACAGCTCTTCTGGATCGCAGATTTGGGCGCCTGCAGTGGACGATGGTCTCTAGTGTACCACTATTCGTTCCCCACGGTGGACTACTCACCGTAAGAGGAAATAGTGCAAGTGTCGCCACTGACTCATTGGGATTCAGTGGCACCGGTGCACCTTTGATGACCAAGCAGTGCAAACGTTCCAGCTGAATAAAGAAGTCCTAGAAAACGCTACGCTACTCTCGTTTTCACAGCCGGATGTCTCGGGCCACATTATAATGCTGGGAGCCTTCGACACAGCCGTTAAAGCAATGCTACCGTAGGTGATCATAGTGTGGCAGCCACTTTTTACTAAGAAGTTGAGCATTTGTGAACGATGAGGCAGCACGCGAACGGTGATTGTAAGCATTTTGCCATATATTATTCCTGTCACACGGGTACTTTCAATACGGATTGAAGCGAAGCTCGATTGACGTTTCGAGCGCGCTCGACGTACCACCGCTGCTCCACGGCACGTTTCGATCCCGATCCAGAAGTCGGACCGGTCGCACTCACGCACGCAAGATTGCGCTAAAAATGTACTTCGCGGCCGATGTTTGTCAATTTTGCGCGGTCGTAGTCATACGGAACTATATTAAAGGTTACTGCAGGCTCATTTAAATAAAGTTATTTGGAACAATTTGTGGTGTTAGTTGAAGTTGTCCCCTTCTGTGCCATTACTCAGCGGTGACGCGGGCATCACCGCTTTCGCCCGATCGCGTTTGGGAAGCAAATGTCACCTACTTAAAGCAAACTTAAAGCACATGTCGCCTACTGCCGTATCCACGACGAGTTTCGCAGAGTTACTGGAGCTGAGAACGCCATTGCAGCCCTTTTTTGCATTGCCCAGCGAATGCCGCCGGCATCAGGACTGGCGTCGACTGCGCCGCACTAACGACGAACGAGTGCAAGGACTGCGAGCTGAACGAGCTAGTGCCCTGAAGCTACAGTAGAAGTAAATATCAAAGTATTCGTGTGCTTCCGCACATCCACAGGCAGAGCTTAACATTCGTGCGCTTGTATTTCCGCCGAAAGATTCCAGCTGGGTATAATAGTCAAGTAGTGATTGTACGGTGCGATCGCTTGTGCTGACAAGTGTTACCCAGGAAGATACTAGCTCTCCTAAATGAAGCGGCCTTTCTATCGCCCAAAATCGAGCAAAATGCCTCTCCGTATGAACCATTCCCTTTCATGATCATTTATTCGTTGATGGACGCGTTATTTGCAACAATTGGTGCTAGGCATGGTCAAACCTGTTTGTTAACAATTATCTATAGCTTAACCATGTCGGCAGAGCTCAGCATAGTCCAGAACTTACAGGTGCAACCCACGCTTGTGATACTACTCAATTTTTGGCGTAGATTCCTATAGACAGTGATTACGGCTTGTTGCAGACTTTTCTCCGCAATTTCTGGGCCCCTCCTGGACCACAGCTAGAGCGTGAAATTTTATGAACAAGGGAAACTTTTATCGGCTGTTCAGCAGTGGCCTTGAGGCAACTCGAGAAACAATCGGATAGCGGCACTAGATTTTGTTCCGCACAAATTAAGGATTACTTTAAAAAACACTTGTATCTCCTTGCCGCACCCTGATTAGCCCATATTACCTGCCTCTCTGCGTGGTTAAGCCAGCCATTTCTCTTTCAGGTAAATCTTTTCTCAAAGGCAGACTGCTTTCAGGCTAACATTCATAACTAAACGCAACTGCGCGATATATAGGCTAACCTTCGCGCTGCTCCACGTAAGCTAGCAGCACGAACCGTCTCCTGGCACCAGAACCTCTCACACTGCTCCCATCAGTTCTTGAGGTGCCAAGTTGTGCAGGAACTTTTCAGGTTTCGTAGAAAGCAGACACAAACAGTGCAAGCACGCTTGGCACGGCGCTCAGAATCAGATCGCAAACGACGTGCGACAAACGACGAGTTTCGAGCTCCCGAAGACAGACCAAGGCGTGCCCGTCAGGCTGAGCCTAATTACGTCCGAACGAGAAAGCAAACAACTTGACAAAGATGGACATGAACTTTGAGAAGTGCGGTGCTAACTAATTACTAATTACTAATCCACCATTGTATATTCTATTATATTTAAACTTGCGCTCGCTATACCGTTACACCATTCTAGCCTTGGTTTGTCCTATGTGGGGCAATTTTTGTGGGTTGCAACTACGGATTCTTCGACTGAATCTATAACTTAGCTTGACTTAAGGTTCAAGACGCAGATGTAAAACTTCATTTTTACCTTTGAAAGCCGCAGTTGATGCAATCCAATCACACAGCTTTCTGTGTCGGGAGCTTCATGCACTTGAAATATGATGACGGCATTCCTGCAATAGAGCAACATTCCGGCTAAATTTAGCGAATTTCAGTAACTTTAAAAGATGTGGAAGTTTTTAATGGTATTGTAATTACTAGCATAGAATACGTCTAATGAACACTCAAGTGTTGCCAATCAGATTTCGCAATAATTTCAAGCATAGCGTGGATAGCTAGATTTTAGTCTCAAGGACGTATTGAACTTCTTCACAGAACAATTATGCTAAGGTCCGCGCACCAATTAGGAAGCACACATTATTGAAACATTTTATAAACTTGCAACGCAGCATTCCATAAATCCCATAATTGGGGTTTAATCTGGATGCTCGCTCCTACAGTGCATAATCTCAAAGTGCAGTATGCGCCACGGACAAACATGCGGTGCGCTTTGTGCGAAACTCCGCGTAGGTATTTAGATAGTTATAGGGACAGATAATTACACTCACCGGACACTGGTGAGCGGAAAGTCAAAACGTTACGTCACGCTTTGCTACACATTACCTTTCATTTTAATAACATTAGGTCCTGACTAACCAAGAAAGTAGGTACACTGATTTGGAAATGACGTCGGAAGCCAGAAATAGTAGCTGCATTTTACTCTGCTAGCGTGGTTTGAAAGAGCAAGCATCATGGCTATGACAATTGTTGCATCGGTCATGACTAGAGCCTGTGACGCCAGCTGCTATAGCCATCTTCCTTCGTTGGTGTGTAGGAATTAAGGTATGCTGACGTCTCATCAGAGGTTCAGTGGCGTGTTCAGGGAATTAGTGACCTTAGCGTATTTGTGGATGGCTTGTCCAGTGAGCATGTTTCAGCTTCGGTTTTTGTACAGGGCCAGGTGACCGTTGCTTCTGGGCCCTTTATTTCAACACTGGTCCATGCCGAGTGGTTGTTATCGTTGCTGGCGTCTGTAAACACGTGTCTGCCATTTGGTGAACGTCATATTTTCTTCGCTACGTATGCGGCTCTGATCGCTTTTGTTAGCGGGTACTTTCCGTTATCGATTGGTCTTGGAATAGGCACTTCGGTAATTTGGTTGTAATCATTCTTGGTTTTTGGTTTCTCAACTCCTGAACAATGTCTGGGGGCGAATTTGCGCGTACGGAACAGGGCGCACAAGGAATTCCGTGCTTGAAATTATAGTGGCCTTAAAATCACTATTTCAATGTCCGTTTTCATTTCCGTGCGGCCGATCAGAAATGTGAGCGTCGTTTTGTAAGAGGAAAGGTCTGGAAAAAGTCGTTGGCCAATATTTGTTTGCTTCGCAACGCAGCTAGTACTACTTGTACTGTTGGGAGCGTTTGTTTTCTGGCTTGCCGGTTCTCTATAAAAATACTTGCGTTATTAATGTCAAGTGCAGCATGTATCACGGCTGTTCTATTGTGAGAAGCGATTCATTATTTTGAGAACAGGTGTCTTTCAGGCTCTTCTCTTTTATCTGCCCCCCCCCTCCCCCCCCCCCCCCCGCCGCCTTTCGCTGCGTTTAGGGTGTTTCTCGTTTAAAGAAAGGTGTTTTGGCAACGGGTAAAATTGGGATTGACCTCCATGAAGGTCAATGGGGAAGGCCTTCGTCCTGCAGTGAACCTAAATAGGCAGTTGTTCATGGTGATAACCAAGTGGCGCCCAACCAGGCAAAACGCGCTATAAACACACCCGTTTTTCTACTGAAAATTAGCAAAAAAAGTACGTTGCCAAACGTCCAATGTATTTCCCGTGGGAGCTGCAGAAAGAGAGGCAACAAATGTGAGAGATTGAAGGAGGAGAGAGGCGCGGGGGTTAGGTGCGAAAGGCTGCCAAAAAGTATGAACTATCAAAGTAATTTTGCAGGGAATAAAGCAGGTACGTGCCAAAAAATTTCATATTATAAACAAAATTGTTTAAACTTTTTTCGTGCAGGCGACGGCGACTTACTTTGCCATGTGCGCGAGTTTCTGACCATTTTCTTTCGTCGCTTGGACTCTTCCACGCTCGAACATAAATCCAACAACAGACAGGATGCCTCCATTAAGCATCGTCACTACCATCTAAAAAAATAAAGAGCGTCCAACACAGCATAGTCAAATAGTAAGCATTACCATGTTACAAAAGAAATTCCCACCCTTGCACATACAATTTAAGAAAAATATGCGTAAAAGTACTTTGAACCTAGATAAGCGCACTGTAGTCGGGGACAACTTTCGGTGGCAATGCAGCCAAACGTACGGTGCCAACACACCCAACATGAGAGTGCATAAAGTCTAATAAAAACGCGTGTTATGCATAGTATTTTTACAAAATTATAATCCGCATTCCACTTTTTTCATGGGGTATATGGGCTATGTTGAATTAGTATGGCATATTCGGTTTTTCGCTGTAGAGCGCTCTGGAACACTCTGAAAATGGGCTGCGCGTATGGGTGGTCGAAATTGAGCGCTCGGAGTATGGTCGGTTGGTCGTCGCAGAGCGTGCATCAGCTCGGAACGCCTCCGACCGCTCTCACTCCGAAGTGGGAGCACGGCTGAGATCTAGAGCTGCGCGGGTCACGTTTTGACGAACTGAAGGAGGCGTTATCAGCTGCCTCGGAGCTGGTAGGTTTGTTCGGGAAGGCTCACTTAGTAGAAGAGCCGCGCAAGCTGTCTTGTAGATTGCTGATGGGCACACTACGTGATTTCCCCCTACATTCTGGTCCCTTCAGTCTTTGCAAAACAAAGGCAGCCACGAAATAAGTCGGTAGAAAGCAGGCACATTATAGGCTTTCGAAAGTTGTCGTAATCGCACGCCCCGGATTTTGGCGCTGTTCCTCAGTCGCCTGCAGCAGGAGCGAAAAGCTACAGAGTGCGGGATGAATGTACTCGAAGCACTACTGCGAAGCCAACTGCCGCCAAAGCGGATAATGGCTATACGAGCCAACGAAGAAACCCTCAAGCGCGCCTTCAACAACCGGCGAAACACGACAGTAAAAAATTCCCCCGCATTTCCCCGAGGGGGAGAATGTGAAAGTGCGAATGCACGGTTGTCGGCCCGCTTGCGGCGCTTGCGCTCGGCCCCCGCAGCCCACCGCCTCGCCGCCTTCTCTTCCATCTCTTCCATCGGGTTTGTAGTATCACGTGTACACCACGCAGTTATCAAGCCGCTATAACGCCGCTGAGTCGCCAACGCACGCCGCTGACGACGTAGTTTGAATGCGTTAAAGATATAAGGCGCGTCAACACTGATATCACCGTCGCGTCCGTGGCTTGATCGGTAGAGCGTCGCGCTGCGGCCGCAAAGTCCGCGGATCGAAACCTGGCGCCGGATGCTGTTTCTTTATAGAGGAGCACTGCGGACGCCGACGCCGCCGCCGCCGGTGGATGGTTTTGGGGTCGCTTATAAAGTGTATTCACACTTAAAAGGCTTTTTGAGTGGGAATGCTGGCTATATAAAGTAGGGAATGCGTTCTGGACGCTTTTATGTCATTGTACAATGGAGTACCATATATAGCCAATTTCTTCCCTTCAAATAAACTTATTTTACACTTCTGCCAATCGGTGGGTGAGTTTTGCATGCTTATCAGAAATGTGTGCATTCTGGCAATCTGTGCGGTCAAACTCTTCGAAGAAACACGGTTTCACAAAACAAAATAAAAGGGATTATAGAGGGCCACCTTCCGTAAATACAACACAAAAGTCAGCATTGCCGACCGAAGCGAGTTCGTTCTGTTGCACATTTCCGACGATCACAATGGAAATGGGCAATGACAAAACAATTCTGCTTGAAAAAGGTGCGGTTTTCCTGTGAGACCATACAATTACAAAGCATGTCGCGCTTCATGCATCCCTCGGGGGTTAAAAGAGCTTTTCTGGCAGCAAAACTAGTCGCTCCTGAAGCTTCCAAATACCATTCGTTGAAACTGGCGACGTCACTTCTATGAAACGGTATTTGAGGAATCGGCTTCGAACAAATGGACATATATTCCTTCGATGAATCGACATTCGACGAAACAATCTTCGAGGAATTGTCGCCTGCTCGTTCAGCTCCTATTAGGCGTCGGCAAATGTCGTTCGCACAACGCTTCTAAAGAGGCGAGGCGTTCGTTCCTAACTCGCACGATGTCGCACATTGCAACATCTAATACCTGTTGGTACTTCTCGCAGCTTCTAGTCGTTTCTTTGCACCTTGAGTTTTGTACACCCAAGCACCGCTAATGATGATGGCGGAAATTAGTTTATGATGAGGATAGTGGTGCCGCAAGCAGATGATGCGTCACTACAGTACTATCAAGATACATTGAAGTAAGAACGGAGCACGTGGTTTCAGTACATCATGCGCATGTTGGCGACGGGCTGTATAGGCGCACTGAGTAATTGGGGCTTGTAGAATAACTGTAAATCAAATTTTATTTGCTAGCACCATCCAAGTATAACCGGCTTAACCCAATTCTAGTATAAATGGATTGATCAAAAGGTAAGATCAATTTGGACCGCCCAATGGTGGAGATAAAAGGGGAAAGCTACAAAAA
Organism: Haemaphysalis longicornis; assembly: GCA_013339765.2. Taxonomy (NCBI): domain Eukaryota; kingdom Metazoa; phylum Arthropoda; class Arachnida; order Ixodida; family Ixodidae; genus Haemaphysalis; species Haemaphysalis longicornis. Next base: position 95,004,904 of record CM023451.1, on the reverse strand, counting down.
CGGCGCCACGGCTAGGAGAGCTGGCTCAGTAGACTCCCTGGGAAGTAGCGGAAGGGGTTGAGTGGTGAGGCAATGGGTAGGGAAGGGGTTATGAGAGTTTGAAAAGTAAAGGCAACTCCTAGTTTTTGTTCTGGTACATTAATGTCTGGCTCTTTTTCAGGCCTCATCCGACTATGCCAATTTCAGAATTTTTAAGCCCTGCAACGGGGTTGTCCGCTCACCCAACGGTAGTGCTTGCCAACTCCATCCGTCGAAGACAATACCTAACAGGGGCTCCCCCGACACACTGTTCCACAGCTAGTACCTCCAGCGGGCCCTAACCCAATGTGTACTCTACCGATTCATTCAGGGAGCTTTCCACTAATCTGGGTACTGAGCTACCTACATGCCTTTCCCGGGCTCTGGGTCTCGGGAGTTTGATGAAATCGCTCATCGGATCCTTTCGATACCATGTGAACTGTTTTATGTCCTCCTTTCGCCAGCTCTTTGCCCATTGGTACAGGAGTATGCAGGCTGCCAGTGTGGCTGAGGGAATCCCAGTTGAGAGAATCGGGTCAACCCTATAGCCGGTACTACGCAAGCAGAGCTTCCCTGGTAGGTGTGCTCACTTTCTTTCCTCGTTTTCCCTAAAAGACCCAGGCCATGCTTCCGGCACCGACCAACATCTGCCCGAGTGTCAGTTCTAACCCTGGCCACCGTACGCTCCCGCGAGTACCCGATTCTCCGTGACCAGGAACCTCCGAATCGGCAGCCAGGAGCTCGTTCCCCGTCTAGGAGGGATCGTCGTGGCTTCCTGGAATTTTAACAGAAATTTTTCAGCGGATTTTGTTCGGATTTTATGACCCAACCTCGGTAGCCACCCAGGCTGTAGGCGCCTGCCTCCGCATCAGGCATCGGTCTCTTGTACAGAACTGGCCCATACAGTTCAGTGGAACCACTGCAGTGTCCCTTGTGGCCTTCCCCCGACAGTGGGAACCGGTCCCCCACCTACCACTGCCGTTGCAAGTAACCAAAGCTAGGCAGCCAAGACCGCCATTTCTCAGCCAGCTAGAGGTGGAGGGGGCCCTAAAAGGTCGTACAGTCGGATTCTGCAACCCCCCCCCTGCCTGTTTTCGCGCAGTAGGGATAAGTTACGGGAGTTCATGTCCAACCTTGGCACAGAAAGACCATCGTTCGGTGTTTAAGCATGTTGATTTGGCCACACGGCCAAATCAACATTTTTGGCCAAATGAAAATAAGGTCTGGATACGAGCTTTTTGCCAGATTGACTTTTACTGCCATCTGAAACAAACTATAGACAGTTTACAGCAAGCAGTTAGGCCCGCCTTAGCCAGATGGCGTCAGCCACTACTGGCATTTTTTTGTTTCGGTTTCGCCCTAGAGTCCCATTGTCCGCTCGAAGTGCGTCGTCATCAGAATGGGCTAGGCATGAAGAAAAGTCATATTTTAATATTGTGGACGCAGTCGGAGCTCATGTTCGGCGCCGCGAAGTGAAAAAGAACGTTCGCGGAAACGCTCCAATCTGCCGAAGCATTTGAAGCCTGCGGCGCGGCACCAACAGTTCAGGTTTCCTTTATAGGCCCCATGCGTCGCGCTTATTCCTAGTCGACAAGTAGATCCGCCGAAGTGTTGAAAAGCAGAGAAAAAGTTGTCGATAAGAGCTTTGGCTCCGAACGTATGCCAAGTCTCCGCCGTCAGCTAGAATCATGTACCTTGAGAAGGGCACTCTCGAGCACACCAGTATCTGAAATCTTGAGCGATACATTTTGCTGCGCAAGTCGGTGAAGTAGATTATTCTAACGGTACATTACCAGCGCAAGTGCGATGCAGACCCACAACTGAGGCTGCACAAAATTTAAGTTCACGAATTCAATTAAGTCTAATTAAATCCTATGTATGGTTCCAATAGGCGGGTTTCTTGGATACAAGGCTACTGCAATAAAGCCACTAAATCACAAATAAATTAAACTTGCTGCAGCATATCTTCCAAAAAATGCAATGCATAATAATAATTCAAACTGAGGACATATCAAAAAATTGTCCTGCCGCAAACGCTTCTAAGGCAAAATATGGAATGCATAAACTAAAAATACAAAAAATTCTCAAATTCGCCGCCTTATGGGCCAGCTAGGAAAATATTGGTGCATGTAACAAAGCTTGTCACCCTCACCCCAGTTGAGCGTATTAAAAACGTCACTGTACGCGCTAAGTATTATTTCGCGATCTGCGTGCAAGCGCGCCTGACATTAATATCCATGCATAGGGGATTTTTTTTCTGTCCACGGTGTGCGCCATATGGCAGTTTCAACTTGCGTGTTTACATAGCCGCAAGTTAGGCTATAGCGAACAGGCAACCGCTGATAACGCGCCGCAGGTACACAACGCAGACCGCGACAGCTGTAAGTCTGCTGACAATTATACCGTCAGCCCTTCTGCTTTTTCATAAATAACTTCAATACCCATGCAGGTTTATTGTTTTACGGCCCTTCATATTCATAATGTAGTGGGCCCATGTCCAACCATTTTAGTTTAGGCCAGAAAGGAAAGCTTACAAAACCAGCTTTAGAGCATTGTTAACTTATCCATAATTGTGTTTCACTACACGGTCTTTCAGCCCTTAGGACTTTATTTTATTGATCTAAGAGAATACGTAGAAATTGCAGATGACATCTATGTTAAGGTCTTAAGATGTACGACGCGATAGCGTTACATCGTGGGAGGGGAGGAGTTTCTGCATTTGCATGCCTTCCAAGTAACGATGTTCAGTGAAGATGTTAGTGTAGAAAATCAAGGAGAAGAAGCGAAGAAGAAGAAGTGAAGAAGAAGTCACCATATGCACTTTCCAGTTCTAGTCATCATCACGCTTTTCTAAAATAACGCTTTCCATGTTTTAGTTATTACTGAAACCTGGTTACATGATGGCGTTCAAGATTCTGAAATAGTTCCCTCTTCGTACAAACTATTTCGCAAAGACAGAACAACGCGAGGAGGTGGCGTAGCGATTGCTATTAAGAATAATCTAAAGTTTACTCGTCTAGATGATATCAATGACCATGAAAGTGTATGGGGTACAATCACCTATCACGAAAAATCCATATTCTTGGGGGGTGTATATCGACCGCCAAATGCTCCTCCCGATTATTTAGAAATTATGCATGACTACATTGTTCAACGTACAAATTCACGGTCAAAAATAATTATATGTGGAGATTTTAATCTGCCTGGTATTAACTGGACTGAACTAGCTCACGATGGCAGAGAGGCAGCCAGTGCAGAATCCCTTTTGCTAACTGCATTCAGCTTTTCATTAAATCAATTGGTCTGCTCCGATACCCGAGTTACTGACGGTAGCTCTTCATTGCTTGATCTTGTGCTGGTAAGCAGTTCACTTGAAGATTGTACTATTGGTGTTCAAGACGGTATCTCCGATCATAAGATGTTAATTTTGTCGTGTCCTTTTTCGCTTTCTCAAAAAACTATAACACCGAACGTTACACTTGTCAGGGATTATACGCGTGCAGATGACAGTGCTATACTTGCCTATTTAGGGTCCTGTTTTTATGAATTCGAAAAAATGCAGGATGTAACCACATTATGGTCACGCTTTAAAGAAGTTATAAGCTACTGTGAAAGCCGCTATATTCCATTAAAAAAGAAACGCGTTCATCGGGAGTACCCTTGGATCACACGTGATATAATACAGACGAAAAGGAAAATCAAGAGACGCCGGAAGCGCGGAATGACCGACGAGCTTCAAAAACTTATCAGTACCTTAAACGATAAAATTCGCACTGCAAGGCTTCGCTTCTTTACCGTGACGCTGCCCTCATTCATGAACTGTGAACCGCAAAAATTCTGGCGCTACTTATCCAAAGATCGCCCTGTCGTTTCGCAACTTACATGTTCAAACAAAATCGTAACTGAGCCTGACGTCATCGCAAATGAATTCAATATGTTTTTCCAATCTGTCTTCACACGTGTATCTTCTGAAGCAACAATCCCACCGTATTCCGTCAACTACCTAATGCCAGAACTTGTAATTGACGAACATGGTATCTTGTGCCTCCTGTCTAAACTTGATTTAAAGAAGTCACCGGGCCCCGACAATATATCAAACACTTTTCTTAACAGATATGCTGTTTGGATTAGTAAATACTTGTATAAATTGTACACGACATCTTTGGCAACACTGTCAATTCCTGACGACTGGCGATGGGCAAAAGTTATTCCGGTAGATAAATCTGGTTCCAGAGTCGAAGCTAGCAACTACCGTCCGGTTTCACTAACCAGCACATGTTGCAAGATTTTGCAGCACATCATTTTTAAAGCTATCATAACACATTTAGAAAGGAATAACTTACTATACAGTCGGCAACATGGTTTTCGATCGGGCCTATCAACCGTAACCCAGCTTGCAGAGATAACTGATGATATTGCTAACGTGATTAATGATAGAGGGCAACTAGATGCAATCTTTATCGATTTTTCAAAAGCGTTTGATGTCGTTCCCCACCATGACCTAATTACAAAAATGCATGCAATAGGTATTGAGAGTAATATAATTTCGTGGGTAGAGTGCTATCTGCAAAACCGCAAGCAATTCGTTGCTTTGAACGATGAGGTATCAGGCAATTTAAGTGTTTTCTCTGGCGTCCCCCAAGGATCGGTTTTGGCACCAATTTTGTTCCTTATTTACATTAATGACATTCATTTCAGCATTAACTCACCCATTCAATTACGGCTATTCGCAGATGACTGCGTCATATATTCAACAATAAATACAACGGAAGACCAAGTTCAGCTGAATAATTCCTTACAATTAATTCATACATGGTGTAAAAAGTGGGGAATGGCACTCAACGCAAAAAAAACTGTGAGCATAACTTTTACAAATAAGAAAACTCCGCTAAACTTTGCCTACACTCTTGACAATAATGAAATTGGTAAAAGTAACCACGTGAAATATCTGGGCGTAACGCTTACGTCTAACCTAAGCTGGGAGACGCACATTGAGGCTGTGTGTTCTAAAGCACAAGGAAAATTGGCGTTTTTAAGGAGAAAGCTTCGTAATGCACCTCCTGCAATGAAACTAACTGCCTATAAATCTCTTATAAGACCAGCCCTAGAATATGCAGATATCATTTGGGATCCATATCAAAAATATCTGGTTAAGAAAATAGAACGGATTCAAAACTTGGCAGTTCGGTTCATTTTTTCAGATTATTCTAGGCATACAAGCGTAACAAATCTGCTGAACAAAGCCCACCTTCCCTCACTCGCACGCCGCAGAATAACTTCCAAACTAAAATTTTTATATCTTCTTTATCATGGCCGTTTTAAAATTGCACGAGACGATTACCTCCTTGAACCTTTTAAACATTCCTCACGAACAAACCATAACAAAGTGCTTCGACAACCTATTAGTCACAACAATGCTCATAAATACTCTGTTTTTCCCTCCTCTATTTCTTACTGGAACCGATTACCGGCAAGTGCTGTAAACTGTGAGACCGTGCAATCATTTAATGATCATATTCAGGATTTGGAATTTGTATAAAATACAAAACTCATGTGGTATTTGTTTCTGGGAAAGAGAAATCCAGCTGTTAATTATTGTCTTTATTACCTTTGTTTCTTTATCTTAATAATGTCATGACTGTTTTTTTTCTTTATATATTTGTGCCTCTCCGTGTGACCATGATGTATGTAATACTTCAGTGTATTTTGTTGTACCACTCCTGCTTGGACCGCCAAGGTCTGCAGTATTTTCAAATAAATAAAATAAATAAATAAATAAATATGTGTTCGTCGCAACGTCGCCACGGCCTCTGCGATTCCTTTGTCTCAATGGTGCCGTGACCAGGATTCGGGGAAGAATACGTAATCGACGCTGCCAGCCTCCTCAGCATCAACGGACTGACTGCAATTTAACGTTGATCGGACAAGCGTGGCTGGAAGTATCAAGGCCGTGGAGCAGCATCGCAGAATCAGTACAACAGGCGAGTCCTCAGTGCGTTATTCCGTAGAAACATGAACAGAGACCACCCTTGTTAATGTGCTTGACCAGAAGCTTCCGACGCAGGTAGATCGGAGCGCGTTGGTAAAGCTACGTAACCAAGTGACAAGAATATCAGAGGCTCTAAAGCAAGTGGACAGCCAAATAGAGCAAGTTTTGACAGTAGAAAATGCGGAAGCCGAGTTTGAAAGAGTGCTCGAATATGAAATGAAGATAGTAGAGACCTTATCCAAGATTGACTTGATACTCGAGGAATACGAGCTGAGTTCTCGCACAGCCCATCGTGCTCAAGAAAATAGTGCCAATATCGACATGCAAGGTACTAACCGCACGGAACCAAGTGACATAGTAAAGCTACCAAGGCTCGAAATGATCAGGTTTGACGGAACCAAGAAGCTATAGCCCCGTTTTAGGAATCAATTCGAAACGACAATACACGGCTGAGAGAGAATGCCAAAGACGCAAAAATTCAATTACTTGCTGGCATCGCTAACAGGGGAAGCTGCGTCACTAGTTGAAGGGTTGCAGTTCTCAGAAGAAAACTATAACCACGCCGTCGAACTGCTGCGGGAAGCCTTCGGCAAAGAGGAGAATCTGCGAGAGGTTTATATGAAGGAGCTTACAAGTCTCGAAGCTGTCAAGAGCAAGAAAGACTTAACGGGAGTCAAGCGGCTTTATAACAAGGTACAGCTTCAACAAACGAGGTCTCGAATCATTGGAAGTAAAACTGGAAAGCTACGCGGCAATGCTACTGACATTGATCAAGAAAGCTTTGCCTTCCGATATGGTGGTGGACTTCAAGATGAAGGAAGCCACCAAAGAAACAAACAACATTACGGGATCATCGCTATCTACATCGGATGCCAGTGTTCAAATAATCCAGAGACTGTTAGATTATCTGCGAATTTACATCAGCAGCAGAGAAGGAGAATTTGACGACTGAAGCAACAACCAAGCGGAAGATCATCGCGCACCCAGGACAAACGTTAGACCTACGTGCAGAACGTCAAGTTTCCAGAGCATCGCAAGCAACAAGTGCGTATTCTGTGAAAAACATGGACATTATGCAGAGACTGCCGACGGACTATTACGCTTAACGAAAAGAAGGCTGTGCTTCAACGGGAAAACCGATGCTTCCGATGCTCCAGATCAAACTATACGGCGCGACTTTGCCGAGCCAACGTTCGCTGCAAGACCTGCAAAGGAAAGCACGCTACTTCAATGTGCTGTCCCAAAAAATGCGACCAGAACAGGAGCGATGCAGAAACCATGCCTAAGGGCCAGGAAGAGTCAAGCCAGGCTGCATCCAGCCGGTCGTGCAATATGCACACTCAACAGACAAACATCTCTTCGTGCATCTTGCTACAAACTGCTCTATCTTGGACGGAAGGGCAGAAATCTGGCAGCTATGCAAGAATATTGCTTGGCACAAGGAGCCAACGATCCTTCACTCTTTAAAACTTGTCACAAAAACTAGGATGCAAGGAGAAAAGAATGGAGAGGCTAACCGTTGGGTCGTTCGGTGGCGGCGAGAAAGAAATGGAAATGAGGGTTGTGGAGGTGAAACTTAAGAGGCATATATCCGGAGAAGAGATTATAATTGATGCGCTGGAAATAGACACGATCTCTAAAGACACGTTACCATCACCACCGAAGAGAGTAGTGCAGGAAGTGAAAGCTCTAGGTCTGACGTTTGCAGAAGTCCTGACGCAGTATCAGAAGACAAGGGCCCTATTAACAACGTCGTTGCTCGTCGGAGCGGATTATTATTGCGCGATCGTTACGGGAGGAAAACGGCTTCAAGACAAAGTAATGACCGCAGAAACGATTTTAGGGTGGACGTTACATGGGGCAACACAATTTCGAGCCCAACCAATAAATTCGTCAACAGTGATGATACTGACGATAACAACTACGAATGAAGACATAAACGAAGAAGTAAAAGGTTTTTAGAGCTAGAATCAATAGGCATCAGCGACAACATAGCTCACACCCAAGACAAAAGACAACGATGGAGTACATACGTACATCAAAGACACCATGGCTTTCCAGAACGGATGTTACGAAGTCATGCTTCCTTGGAAGGAACACGTCACGTTGGACGAGAACAAGTCGGTCGCCGAAAGAGACTTTTACAAGTAAACAAAAAACTACTTAAGGACCCCAAAAATCTTCAAGAATACGATAAGGCAATACGAGAGTATATAGAATCAGGTATAGCTGAGAAAGTGAGCACGGAAGAAGACAAAAAAAAGGGAAAATTTCGTTACTATATGCCACATCAGGCTGTGATTACAGAGGACAGAGCGACAACCAAGATTCGAATCATGTTTGATGCATCTGTGAGTCGCACGGCACGTCGGTCGCTGAGTGACAACTTAGAGACTGGACTAAACCTTAACCCTGACATCGAATCCCTATTGATGAATTTCAGGCAGCACAAAGTAGTGATGGCTGCAGTCGTGGAGAAAGATTTTCTTCAAATAGCCATCCACGAAGACAATCGGGATGCACTTCGTTCTTGTGGTGGAAGGAACTACCGAACGAAGACTCAGAGCTCCTGACAGTTGAGACCAGGAGGATGGAGAGAGTTACATTCGGCACGAAGCCCAGTAGTTTTTCTGTTAGCTGCAAAGATTCATCATCATCTAGATGCAGTAAGATAAAAGTTCCCAAACACAGTGGGTGAACTAAAGAAAGGAATTTACGTCGATGATGTGTTGCTAGGGCTGAAGATATGTCAACAGCAGGGAACCATATACAACAAGGCACGAAGTATATTTGCTGCAGCCGGAATTAATTTAGGGAGGGGACATCTAGCGATCCAACCCTAACGAAGTGTCTTTGACAAGGAAGGGGAAGACGTAGACCAGCTACTGAGACAAAAAGGAAAAACTAAGGTGCTGGGGATGAAGTGGACTTTCATAGAGGACCAAATTACCTTTCCTAGCACGGCCTGGCGTTCGCAGATGGATGTCGCAGAGATAACAAAGCGTCAACTTTTACAAGCCACTGCCAGATTGTACGATCCCCTAGGACTATTGAAACCCCTTCCGTACGAGCAAAGCTGCAATTACAGAATGTTTGAAAAGAAAGAAAGAAGTTGTGGTTTTTTGGCACAGCAACCTCTCGGTATAATGCGCCAGACGCAGGGTAGAATAGTTATGCACCGATTAAACGATGTTATTCAAGGTGTTGTAAAGATTAAAAACATTTTAAAAGGACTCAAAGATGCACATAGCTAAAACCGGTGTAGAAGGCCGGTGTCCTCAAAAAATTTGAAAACGTTACTAAAATCCACCAACGGTTCATCACTAAGTAAAAGCGCAGGGTGTAAAGGGATGCAAAAGGTGTATAATGCTTTGAAATGTCTAATGCGTGCTGCTTCAAGATGTGGGCAGCTTATTAAAACATGGAGTACAGTAAGAGGATCTCCACAGTGGTCACACACGGGTTTCTGTTCTTTCTGGATCAGGAAGCCGTGTGTGAGCACCGTGTGACCTATTCGCAGTCGGCATAAAATAACATCATAAAAACGATTTCTGTGTCTGCAACTTTTCCATTCAGATAGGTATGGTTTCACTAGGTGTAACTTATTTTCAGTCTGTCTGTCCCGGTCAGTTTGCCAGTACATTGTAATGGACTTTCGTATGGTGTTCCGAAGGTCCTGGTAAGGAACCTTGGACTTCGTTATTGCACAATGCTTTGTATCGTATGCTGCTCTATCGACAGTTTCATTTTCTGGAATGCCAATGTGGCTTGGTATCCAACAAAAGACGACACTAACCCCTGCCGATGTAAGGCGGCACAGTCGATTTTTTAGCATACCTACAGCCGCATTTTTTGAAGGGACAAGGGAGGTCAAAGCACGTATGGCGCTTAAGGAATCTGTAAAAATCGCCACTTTTTGTAGTCCATTTGCTATTACGTCATCAATAGCTGAGGTTATACCAAAAACCTCTGCAGTGAAGACACTGCCCTCATCAGCTATCCTCTCAGCTACAGTAACTGCCGACGAGTTTACAAAAGCATAACCAGTATGACCAGCAGTTTTTGAACCATCAGTAAAGTAGTGGCAATAGCTACTGTATTTATCCTTAAGTGCAAGAAATTCTTGGCGCAAAAACTGGTGTGGGAAAGCTTTCTTGTCGTATTTTAAACAGCGTCAGGTCACATTTGACAGCACTATAGTCCCAAGGGGCTAAAGCATCCGATAAACTCAGAAGAGTTGGCGGGCATATCTTGAAAGAGTACAGAGTCATGTACTCCTCCAAACGGAGGGCAAGCGGGCGGACCATTCTTGGTTTGTTCTCATAGAGCTTCTTGTACTTATTTTCAAACAATTCTTCGGCACAAGGATGGTCATTTGTGCATGCTATTTTGGCTGCATATACTCCACTTAGGTACGCTCGACGGTACTGCAGAGGCCACTCATTGCACTCAACGTAAAGGCTATCAACAGGGGAGGTACGATATGCACCTGGGGCAAGTCTGAGGCCCAAGTTGTGCACTGGATCGAGTGAGGTGAGAACAGATTGGCGAGCTGACCCATAACAGTTACAGCCGTAATCAAGACGAGACCGTACAAGTGAGCAATAAATTCTGAGCAAACATGCGCGGTCGGCCCCCCCCATGACTTGTGCGACAGAATTTTCAATATGTTAAGTGTCCTCATGCAGGTCATTTTGAGTGTCTTTATGTGAGCCCCAAAACGTTAATTTGGAGTCATAAATGATGCCCAAGAATTTGTGCTCACTGTGTACTGGAACGAGCATATCCTTGATTTTATTTCAGGCTTGGCATGAATACCTTGTTTCCGCGCGAAGCACACACATGCACACTTCTCAGGAGAAAAAGCGAAAACCGTTTTCATCTGCCCATCGTTGCAACCGATTGACCGTGGTCTGGATTTGTCTTTCAAAGACTGATTGGTTACATGATGAAAAGGAAATCTGCAGGTCATCGACGTAAAGGGAGTGCATAACCGGTCGAGGAATAACCTTAGTCAAGGAATTTATTTTAATGGCGAAGAGTGTCACACTTAGCACACTGCCCTGAGGTACTCCATTTTCCTGGCTGAAACAACGGGAGATTGTACTGCCCAGTCTCACAGTAAAGGTTCCTTCTTGAATAAAATCTTGTACACATGAAAACATTCGCCCTCTGATTCCCATTGCTGCCATATCCTGCAGAATTCCATACCGCCAAGTGGTATCATAAGCCTTAGCCATATCAAAAAAGACAGCAAGGCAAAACTGGTTGTTAACGAAAGCATCTCGTATCATTGTTTCAAGCGAACAAGGTGGTCAGTGTAGACCGAAAACTGCCGAAAACCACATTGAAACCTGTCTAAGTAAGCCTGAACGTTCGAGAACCAAAGACCAATCTAAAATTGACTATCCGCTCAAATGTCTTGCACAGACAACTGGTCAACGTTATGGGTCCGGTAGCTTGATGGACAGTCGGGTGGCTTGCCATCTTTCAGTAACGGAATTACGACAGCCTTTTTCCATGCTTTGGGCAGCCTACCCGTTTTCCAGATTTTATTAAAGAACTTCAGAAGCACTTCTAAGCAGCTATCATTTAGGTGTTCTAGAAAGCGTAGTGAATGAGGTCAGGGCCAACAGAAGTAGCCTTGCACTGAGCTAGTGCTCTTTTAAGTTCGTACAATGTAAATTCTTGGTTATAGTCTTCAGTGTTGTTGCTAGTATTTTTAATCCTGAGCTTTTCAGCACTAGCCTTATGTCTCATGAACTCTTGTGTGTAATTTGTATCGCTAGAAACATCTGAAAAGTGGGGACCTAAAACATCCGCTTCCGTTTGCAAACAAATCGTTCCACCATCGGTAGAAAAAAGTGGTACCGTTAATCGTCGTAGATGCCTCTGACTTTGCGTACATGGTCCCAGACTTTTTTTTGCAGGAGTGGTAGTGTTTATTGTGCTTACAAAGTTTTGCCACGAGTTTCTTTTTGCTTCTTTTCCGATTTTTCTGGCAGCAGCTCGGGCAGCCTTAAAGCTCAAGCAGTTGTCCATGGTAGGGTACCGTCTGAACACACCCCAGGCCTTGTTTTGCTTTTTCTGGGCTTCGCGACAGGCATCATTCCACCACGGCTTTGGCTGCTTAGGGATTCGGCCAGATGATTGTGGGACGGCTACTTTAGCAGCTTTAACAAGTTCCTCGCAAATGTAGGCATTTGCTTCATCTATGGACATACTGCTCATGTCAACGCCCTCAATACTGACCAGATCCTTAAATTTTCCCCAGTTGCTCTCTCGAGCCTCCATCGGGGTGGACAGTTTTGACGGCTGGAAGTGGCTGCACGTCTCGCAACAAGGCGGGAAAGTGGTCACTTCCGTGTGGATCGTTCACTACACTCCACTCAAAGTCCATCTCGAGCTCTGGCGACCCAACACAAAGGTCTATCGCAGAAAGGTTTCCCGTACCCGCAGAAAAATATGTCTTGTCTCCATTATTGAACACAAAAAGACTGTTATTCATCAACCACTGTTCGATTTGTTTTCCCCGACTGTCGATTTAGTCACCTCCCATAGGCAGTGATGGGCATTAAAGTCCCCCATAATAACAAATGGTGCAGGCAGTTGCTCAATAAGATCATTAAGTTCCTGTAATGACACATTATCAGATGGTGGCAGATAAAGTGAGACAACAGTGGCCAGTTTGTTGACATAAACTTGTGCTGCAACGGCCTCCAGTGTAGTGTCAAGTTGTATTGACTTAGAATTGTGCCCTGTGCCCACGACCAAAGCCACACCCCCTGAAGCGCGGGTGCTCTCTTCTCTGTCCTTTCTGAGGAGGGTGATAACTGCGGAGAATTTTATCGTGTCTTTTTGTTAAATTTGTCTCCTGCAATGCCACCACTTGGGGCTCATATTCATCTAACAACTTGTGTATGTCGTCAATGTTGTGAATTAAACCTCTACAGTTCCAGTGGATGAAGGGAACCGGCATTTTAGTTTTTTCGATGAGGTACAATTACTTTTTTTTTTTACTTTTTCTCAGGTGGTTTTCTTGCAAGAGGTTCACTCCTTGCAGGGATCTTGGATGCGTTCTTCCCAGTACTTTTAGAAGGCACGGGTAGGAGAGATGTTGAGTGTCTTCCAGTGCCCCTTTGGGCCCTGAAAGGGACGAGGTGGAGGGAACAACGTCCATGGCCTCCTCAGCCGGAGCAGAGAGGGCCGGTGCTTTGCACAACCTCAGGGGCCGGAGCGCGTGCAGTCGGCTGTGGCTGTGCTGGCTGCTGCACGGGGGGAGACTGGGCAAGGGCCAGGTCAGCAGAGCTAAACTGCGTCCCTACCGATGCCCGAGACGGCCCGGCCCCCCGGCGCGCCACCTCGGCGAAAGTGCCTTTTTGGACAAACGAGAAGCGTCTTCGCGCTTCTTGAATTAACAGACCTTCTTTTACCTTGATAGCCATTATTACTTTTTCATTTTGGAATTTCTGGGATTTTCGTGACTACGCAGGGTGTGGCCCTGCACAATTGACACACTTTACTTCCCTGCGCTGCGCAGGAGTTCGCGTGATGATCAGTACTCGCGCACTTGGCGCACGTCTCTTTGCCCCGACAGCTCTGCAGTGTGTGACCAAACCTCGTCACTTAAAGCACCGGCGTGGGTTTGGGACGTATGGACGGACTCGATGGACTACATAGCCAAGTTTCAGGGATTCAGGAAGCTTAGTGGAGTTGAAAGTCAATACAAGGTGATTAGTGAGGATGTCAATGTCGTTACGTCGGATCATGATACGCCTGACAGCAGTAACATTTTCCTCTTGCAGGCCCTCTAAGATTTCATCCTCCGTGAGGTTCTGCGAGGTAAGGCTCTGCAATCACTCCTTGGCATGAGTTTAGGCTTCGGTGAGCCGATACTTTTATAGTTAGGTTTGCTAACCTTTGCAATTGCAAAACACTGCATCAGCCTGGGCTTTGTTTTCGCATTCAATGAGGATACCTCCAGAGGACATCTTTGTAGCTTTGCATTTACCGCCGAGGACAGCTTCCAGTTCTTTAGCGACTACGAATGGCGAGGCCTTTCGTAGGAGGCACTGGCTGTCGGTCGATTCGATAAACAAGAAATCTTGGAAAGCTTTGTTCTTTTAGTTGGAATGGGACCCTTGATACAGGGTAGCTTACTGCGTGTGCGAACTCGTTTCCGAGCCCGATCATGAAGAGGTTTTGTCGTAGCCATAAACTAGCAAAGAAACATTCAGCAGCCATGATGCCACCCACTCGGAGCCCAACACGGGAACGCAAACTTGCGTTAGCCATACGTGGCCACTATAACCCTGCATAAAGAACCTAGGGTGGCTATTCACACAGTGTTAACCCTTGCCGCCTGGAAGAGGAGATCGGAAAGCAGAAAAAAATAGAGGACAGGAAAGATGGAGAAAGAAGACAGGAAAGCGAAAGAGTGGAGAGGGGGACAGGAAAGGGCGACTGGCTGATTCCCCCTCGGCCGGGTCAGTCCGGGGGTGCCGTCTACAAGAAGCGAGGGCCCAAAGTGGCGTGTTGCCTCCACCAAGGGGCCCTAAGGTCCACAACAACCTCGGTGTCGGCTCAGCCACCAGGATCCCCTTTTCCCTGGACACGGCTAAGCCACGCACAGCCTAAAGCGTGGGTGGGTCCAACCCACATGGGCTCGGGGTCCGCGGTGTCGCCACTACCGTCACCTTGAACGAACAAGGTGCTCCTGCGGGGAGAATGTTTGGAAAGAGTCATTCACCTGGGATGACCTTTTACCCGATGGATATCGGACAGCTTGTATGGACTGGATTTCAGAGCTAGAGGGTGCTGGACGGCTTTTTGTTACCAAGATGCTCACACTGCTTGGGAAAAGAGGAAGAAGTTATCGACTGTGCACGTATTTCCTGATGCAAGCCCTAGAGCATACGGAGCAGCGGCATATCTTGTGACCACATACACTGATGGAAGCAAGAACACCCAGCTTTCTAATGAGTAAAGAAAGAGTTGCACCGCTTACGGACGTAACACTCGCAAGATTAGAGGCTTCTGGGAGCCACGGTCGCAGCACGGTTAGCCAAATACATCGTGGACAACTTTGTCGGAAAAATTAAAGACGTCAAGTTCTGGACAGACTCACAAATAGTGCTTTGCTGGGTGAAATCAAGCAAAATCAAGGACATTTTCATTCAAAATCGAGTAATAAAATCAAGAGGAAATCAAGTGCAAAGCAATGGGGCTACGTGAAAAGTAGGAAACCCTGGCCGACCTGATGACGAGAGGGTTAAAAAGGAAACAACTGCTTGCGTCAGAAGCCTGGTGGAAAGGTCCAGTTTTTGCTAATAGGATCTTGTGAGAGACCGGCATATGAAGCACAGAATAAACAATATGGAAGAAAAGGAGGTCGCGAACATGGAGCATTGTATGCTTACGTCGTGCGATAATCACGAAAAAGTTATTGACGTGTGAGCAGGTTCGGATCTTATACTAAGGCACTAAAGATCGCCGCATGGGTGCCTACGTTATGCTGGGAAGCTACGAAAGAATAAAACATCAGCTCCTATAACAGCACAATAACTGAACAAAGCGGAATTATGTTCATCAGGCAAAAGCAAAAGAGAACTCATGCGTCCAGGCGAGACGGTCAGGAACGGGCGCGACGGAAAGGACAGGCGCATCCCAATTACATGGCATCGGAATTTTCACGGACACTGAAGGTGTAATCAGAGTGAAAGGACGGCTGGAGCGTTGCGACATGCGTTTCGACGAGAAACACCCAATCGTACTGCTGAAAAACAGTAAGCTTTCTGAACTTTTGGTAGGACAAGTGCATCATCAGACATTGCATCGCGCCGTCTGTGTAACGTTGACCAGATTACGAACAAAGTTTTGGGTAGTTCAAGGCCGACAGTTAGTCCGAATGATCATTAGGAGATGCATTACATGCAGGAGATTCAACGCTCGACCGATGACTCAGCAAATGGCGCCATTACCAGCTGAACACAGAATCACCCAATCAAGTCCTTTTGAAGTCATGGGAGTCGATTTGGGGCCACTGTACGCTAGAGAGGAAAAAGGACACACTGAGCAAAAAGAGTATATTGTCATTTTCACGTGTGCGGTGACGCGAGCGGTACATCTTGAGCTGATGCAGGAGCACATCCTCTGAGTGCTTTATACACGCGTTTAGGAGATTCGTAGCCAGAAGGGGTATGTGCCAAGACCATCTACAGCGATAATGCCAGATCATTCAAAAGGCTCGGATAAAGATATGAATAAAATACTGAGGATGCAGGACGATAAAGTGCGCCTATTCACAATGAATCTTCAGATCAAGTGGAAGTATATTTACAACGAATCTTCAGATCAAGTGGAAGTACCTAGCCGAGTTAGTACCCTGGTGGGGCGGGTTTTATGAAAGGCTGATAAGAAGTTTTAAGTCAGCCATCAGAAAGACCATTGGAAGACGGCTTATGACAGAACAACTCCGGACAATCTTTCTGGAAGCTGAAGGGGTGCTCAACAACAGACCGCTCACATATGTATACGACGACACAAACGAACCACTGCCAATTACGCCGGCAGACGTAATAGGCCGGTTAGACAGAGACTTCATCAAGACCCCACAGCCGCTGAAACATGCCTAGGAGCTTTATGGAAGAACTCCCGGGAAAGAACAGCAGCGTGGTGGGAAAGATGGCCAGCAGGAATACCTAGCAGAATTAGGAAGCGCAAGCTTGAAGTCCTCAACCAACACAACGATTAAGGAAGGTGACATAGTTTTACTAGGGGAAAAGCCACACCAAGCCCATTGGAAGCTGTGCCAAGTTGAGAAGATCTTCCAGGCAGAGACGGCCTAGTCAGGGCATGTTTGCTGAAGACCACCTGACCGGCAGTTAATCAGGAGACCGGTACAGCTTTTGTACTCTATGTAGAGATCCTATAATTGAATCTCGTGAGCGGGAAGATGTAGAAAACCGAGGAGAAGAAGCGAAGAAGAAGAAGTGAAGAAGTCACACACATGCACGTTCCAGTTGTAGTCATGATCATGCTTTTCTTGAATAAAATGTGTTCGTCGCAACGTCGCCACGGCCTCTGCGATTCCTTCGTCTCAATTAGAACTAGCCGCAACGCTTTTTTATTCGCCGTGTCCATGGAAAGACAGAGGCCATCTGAGCTTGTGTAGCTATGTATAGATTCCGGCGTGAAATATTACGGCTGCAGGGTGTTGGATAGTCGAGAACGCGGCGGTGCCAGTGTTTCAAAGTTTTATTCTCTAGCGTCGCGGCCGGCCTGAACTTTTGTGACTTTTTTTATTGCTAACATGGAGGGAAACCGAGAACTTTATTGATTAAGATAAAATGGGAATTCCGGAAAAGTGGGAAACAGATGATTGGAAAATCAAGGGTGGAATACGAAGTGAGCGGCACAGATGCAGCGGGTCTTTTTCTTGCTCCCTCCATATGCTCACGCTGATTTTCTCGTGACGAGGTAGTCACGGCGCGCTCCCACGTTTCTACGATAACAGAATATGTAATGCTTCCGTTGTTATTCCACGAGCATGTCTTCAAATATGTCCAGCGTGCGCGTAAGATATTGGAGATTTTCTCGTATATAGCAGCTTTATGGTAATTTAGGGCGTTTCCTACAAAACATTTTCGCCCAGATGGGTTGATGGATATCAGTGCTCATTTGTAGTCTCTGCAAAGGTTGGGATTCTCCGGCGCTGATATCCCCATTTGGCACGAGAAGGGTGGTGTTCCTAGGCGTAGGATAAGACACCCTCTCCATATTTTTCCGGAGCGGTGTCTGGTACTCGCGGTCGCAGGGAGCATGGTATGCGAGTTCGAATGTTTTGTGGCCAGATGCGCTGTAACATTCCAGATCATCGTGTCTGGGTGTCAATGTGATGTTAACTATCCTTGTAGATGGAAATATCTTTTTCAAGTGTTTAGGAAATCTGCATGCAGGCGAAAGCCTAATGGCCGTTTGAGAGTCAGTAATTGATGTTTAAGCCGATATTTGATGGTTCGGATTAGGCAGATCGCAAACCTTTCGGTGATCCTGAGATATGGGGGCCTGATGATGGTTTTCATTTCGTTTTACTTGGTGTCACTAAATGTCTGTAAAGGAAAGGCAGATAGTACGATATCAGTCTCGTGATGAATGCCTGCATTGGGTTTGTTGTTTGTTTTTCTCCTTGTGTTCTTCTTTTGGTTAAAGCGATCGCAATGTGGCCAAATCGGTAAAGGTTTTCTAATTTTTGTTGATTGTGAGATCGCCTGTGCCGCTTCTATGTAGGGCTACTCCGGGAAGCGACACCGTGACCAGTTTGTAGGGTGATTTTTAAAGGCTATGTCTCATTTCCCGCGCTGGCAACGGCACAGGCCCCCCCCCCCTTGTGGTGGCTCCTGCCCCGCAGAGGTGAGGTCAAGCTAAACTAATCACGTGACTTACTGTGACAACACTAATTAGACGTCATAATTACCCGATTTTTTTTTTGCACAAACAAGGTCCGACGACGGCTTGCGCGGCGTGGGGTTGACGGCGTGTGTGGCCAATGTTTAATATGGGATTCCGACCGCCGTTTTAACCGCAAGCCTGACATATCGTTACGTTCTTATCGCCTTGAACAGCCGCTTGGGAGGATTGATTGCAATTATTTACATTGGGTATTTTTCATGAACTTGTTGCTGCATGCCTTGGTAAACCTAACGCACCTGTAAGGTCCACTTATGAGATTAGCGGCCAGGCGCCCGAGCTGCGCGTGAGAACCCGCCGCTCCGTCTGGTGGCCCAGCACTATAGACTCTACGCTGCAGCCATCGCCAATTCGTCACGGCGTGCACGGGAGACGGATTGTCTGGCCCACAGCATACCACAGGGATAATGCCCCATTGAGAAAGGAGACGGCGCCGTCGGATTTCCGGAACCACCGTCGGCGTGACGCGTGCAGGTGGTGGGATTACCGGCGTCGAAGCGCGCGCCGTGCAAGAAACCATTGTTAAAGCGCCCCGGCCGGCGCAGTGCACTGTCGCCGTCTTCCGCTTTCACCCCGCGGGGTCGCCCCCACCTGCTCGTCTGCGAGCGTGTCGTTGACCTGAAGATGGCGGCGCCTCATTGAATATTCCGTGGCGTGCTGAGTGACAGCTGTCTACGTGAATTTGGGCAGTTCCCGGCGGGACAAGGAGTCTCGACCGTTAAAGCTAGGTTGGGATTTGTGAGCCGCCTAGGCAAGAGGTTAAGATCGCGTCGTAGGTTTAGGGTGCAGCGCCGTAGCGGGACACTAGACGGATCATTGCGGCGAGGCAGAGTCTCGGCCGTTGTTTCTCGAGCGGTTTGTTTACGGTCCGAGAATAGGAGAGTTAGACGAAGTTGAGAGCTCAAAGTGATTTGTGCGCACTCGGAGCTAGCGTCTAGCCGAGTTTGAAGGTTTTTTTTTATTTCTCATGTATCCAGTTTTCGTACTGTAAATAGCTGTATATAAACTCTTCGGTTCACTTAATCAACCCCCAACGCCTCGATTCCTCAATTCGACCGCCATCTCCAAGAACTTCAACACCATCGCCCTGCCAGCCTCGTGCCAAATCAACCGGAGCCAGGGCGATTGGGTTGCTGATCGACACTGGAATTCGGGGAAACGATCTTTACTGGCGCAGCCGGCAGGGTGTGCAGAGAATAAATCGCCAGGCCACATCAGGGGCAGCAAGCAGACGCAAGCCCGCCTTCATCGGCGGCGGCCGAGCTCCGCGCGGAGTGGAGCGGCAGAGCCAACCAGCGCACGGGGCTAACGACGCGTCGGCCGACCACCGAAGGTGCGGGTGAGTGGGATTTCTTGCGCTTCGTTGTGGCGGTGTAGGCTGAGTCTGGGTTGCCATGTAGTCACGCGGAGCATGCAGACGAACATGGCGGAAGGAGGACGGAAATGGTCAGACAGACGAGGCACCGACTCAAGGAGGAACGGCGGCAGGAGGAGTGGCCCACAGCGAGTCTCAGGCAATAATTATTAGACGAATGGAATTGGGAGTTTCAAGAGCGAATTGAGAAAAGAGGCGCGCGAAACGCAGGAGCGAGAGAGAAAAGCAGGAGCGCGAAGCGGCGGAGCGAAAAGAGGAAAAGGCGCGAGAATTTAAAGAGCGCATGCAAAAGCTGAAGCTCGTATCTGAAGAGCGGTTGCGAAGGTATGAGTTGGAGCTGGAGCGGAGAAGGCAGACGCCCTTGCGCTCGGACGCCCACAAGCAGAAACAATGTGGCACAGACCCAGCTAGCTGTATAGCGACAGCGAAGTTTAATGGTTCCGGCCAGCGTTTGGAGGTTGTACATTGCGATGACAAAGCAAGCAGCCGTGACTCACTACACGAGATAAGCACTTCCGCCGATGTCGAACGCGTGGAGATGGACATTGCGATGAGGAGTGACGAGGTAAGCGCGTCCGGTGATGCCGTAGAGCTGTGTAATGAGGCGATGCTTCAACATGACGAGCAGCCTCGCAGGCAAAGTTCGGGGATGGAGCTGCAGCGCATAAAGCAGAATCCTTCGAGCAGGCAGAGTTATGCACTGACAGCAAAGTTGAATGGGGCAGCCCGTTTTTCGATTTGAAGCCGCGCGAGAACGAGATAAGCGGCCGTGGCTGCGCACAGGAAGCGAGCGACTCAGCGGGGAACAGCTGTTCGGAAAGGGATGCGAGTACGGGGAGCATCCCAGCCAGCGCTTCCGGTATGGCAGCAGAGTCAAGGGGTAGCCCCGTTGTCGTGGGTGTAGGGCCGCCAACTGCTTTTGCACCGGACACTGCACTAATGCATGCTGAACTTGCTGGCACGGGCAGTACCCAAATTTTAATAGGTGAAGCGGAGGAGACTGGAGTCGCGCAGGAAAGTCTGGGGCCCGCCGCGCTCCCAATTATGCTCGAAAGTTGCACGAGAAAGCAAACTCCGTGTCGGGCGTTCAGGAGCTCGCCCAGAAGAGAAAGGAGATAGCGGACGAGAAAGCATGTGACGAGACGGAGCGAAAAAGAGATGGAGTTGACGATCAGGCTGAGGAAAAGCAGGAGTTAAAGGCGGATAAGGGAGCTGAGAAGGTGGACTGGGTTGAACATGTAGAAAATGGAAGAGGAAGTGAGTGAGAACGCGAGAAGACGGAGGATGAGGAGCTCAGAACGTTTGAAGAGGGTAGGGACAATACGGAGATGTCGCGTGGGTTTGGTAGTCTTGATGGTGAGAGTGTAACCGAGGAGGTCGATGGAGAACACCAAAACGCATGCGTGGAGACTGCGAAACCAAGAATGAGAGATCCCGAGGAGGTTGCGAAGGAGAGGGAAAAACCGTGTGAGGCGGCAGCTACAGTTGAAACAGAGGAACGAGACGCAATCGGGGATCTCGCGAAACCGGTGTCTGAGATAAGGCTTCGTAGCTTTAGTGTTGGTTGCGGCCATTACCGAAATTTAGTGGGGAGCCGCGCTGGATGGGTTGACGCACTAAGTTCTGCGACCTGGCAGTGTGTCACAGGCCCTAGTTCTGAGTTGTGCCAGGATGAGTGCGTGCTGGGACAGCCGAAAAACTGTCTTTGTCAGGCCGCTGCTCAGAATGCACCTAGCGTGCACGAGCGGTTTCTGGTAATGACAGGTGCTTGTGAGGTTGTTGTTGTGGGGCAGTCTGTGCGTAGGGGAAAGAATGATCCCGAGAAGGTCGTCGCGTTCGCAGGCTGAGATTCCGCTCCAGCATCAACCCGTCGCTCACGCCGCCAGCACGCGGCATTGCCGTACGTTGGGGCATTGGAGATGCATGGCCGCGTGGCCTATGAGGCAGGAAACGGGGTCGCATTTTGTGATACCACTCCGTCTTCCCTGAAGGTGTGCTCGCCTCATGGGGCTAAATTGTCGAGACTTGCTTTGACATTGCAACGCTAGGTGGTCTGGATCATCTGCAGAGGGGGCTGGAAGTACGCGAATGCACTCCCCTGCTTTCAGATTGTTGCTTGGGCGGGGGCTAGTATTGAATTGCCTCCGAGCCTTAACACCGCCACGACGGACGTGAACGTTCCCGTACACCCGTCCTTTTTCGTCGGTGGTGTGTGTGTGTGTGTGCCGCGGTTGTGCGCGACGAGATGCCTTGAGGGCTTGATCCGTGCACCGAACTGATCGATCCGCGCACCGAACTGAACTTTCTGTGCACCGCAAGTGAGCAAAAGCACAGCCGAACATTCTTGAAGGAACGTTATCAGGCTACGCCGTCAAGGAGGACACTTGCGCGCGTGCGTATAGTGGCAATGCAAACTGTCCTAATGTTGTATTTTTGTTGACTGCAAAATCGCCCGTGTTCTTTGCCAGTCCTTATTCCTTTTGTTCTTGTTGTCGAGTGCCGGAATGATTGTGCGTGTTTGCAGTTATAGGCCGCATCAGTGTTATAGGTTGAGTTGTCTCGTTGTTCGTGGCGTTTACGCGCCCCGGAGACACGACCCAATTTCTTTTTACTCGCACTTAGTGTTATTAGCATTTTTTTGTTGTGTTTCCGATTGGCTAGAGTATTTCGTCCCTGTTGACGGCTAGTGAATAAGTTGTGTTTGTAGTTTAGACGAGAGAGAGTTCGGATCAGCTGCAGAAATAGAAGGGGGCTCATTTGTGGTTATACCTAGCTCCTTCCGCGTGTTTTTTTTTTGTTTGTTTGTTCTGCTGTTATTGCTGAAGGAGAGATGAAACGAGTGGCCCTTTTTACATTCTTTTCGGATTGACTGAACTAAGGGGTCCAGTAACCCACTTAAAGGGGGCAGTTGTAAGGTCCACTTATCAGATTAGCGACAAGGCACCCTAGCTGCGCGTGAGAACCCGCCGCTCTGTCTGGTGGCCCAACACTATAGACTCTACTCTGCAGCCGTCGCCAATTCGTCACGGCGTGCACGGGAGACCTATTGTCTGGCCCACCGCATACCACCGGGATAATACGCCACTGAGAAAGAAAGACAGCGTCGTCAGATTCCGGGAACCACCGTCGGCGTGACGCGTGCAGGTGGTGGGATTACCGGCGTCGAACCGCGCGCCGTGCAAGAAACCATTGTTAAAGCGCCCCCGCCGGCGCAGTGCACTGTCGCCGTTCCGCTTTTTCCAAGCTCCTAGAACTGTTTTATTGCTGTAAAATAAGTTGCTAGCTTCATATTGTCTTACAGTTCACGTGCAATCGGTCTTACGCTCCTGCATTCATTGTCTACTTGTGCCTCGCTACTTGCACGCCCAGTCTTGTTTTAATTGTGGAGGCGCGATGATAAAAAGTTCGGAATAGTATTTCCCATTACGTCGCATGCTCGCTGCTGATACCCATGGGCACGAACAATCTCTAATTGTTTTCACGTACCAGGTACATCTTAAGTCTCTTTAATAAATATTTCTCTTTAACGTTGATTATTGAACCTGTGCGGAACCCATATATGGGCATTAGACATGATGGTCGGCCAAGCGCAGACTTGGCCGACTTGGACCCTTCCTACTACAATCATATCTCGTTAATATGGCCACCCCGCAATATGGACGAAATTTTCGGCGACCGGTCTCTCGCCATGCAATCCTGCCCCGTTAATATAGAAACCCGCAGTCCTGACAATGGACGGCTATTCTGGGGACGGAACGGGTAAATACAGGATCTTTTGTCTGATTATTATGGACGCGGGTCCACAAAGCAAAAAATAGGAGAGATGACTGGTGACCCAGCTAGAATTCCAGTAAGGTTGCTAGTGCTTACCATGAATTTACTTTTTGCCGAAGCATGCATTTATCTCGGAACGCTCTTCCTTCCAATACCATCGAATCAGATCGAGAACATTCGTGATCAGCGAACAACACTCTAGGGTAGTGAAAACAGAGTAACACCCTTTTCCCCATCAAACAAGATTGCCCAGTGCGGCGTACGCAGGAAAGAGCAAGTCCTGAGGCTCAGCGCAAGATAACTTGACGATAATAGTTCGTGCCAGTATTCGCTGCGCATAAAAGGCTAGGCTGCTCTGGTCAGCTCAGTGGAGGCAATGGCTCGTATTAGGCGTAGACGAAACGAGCATTCCTTTGCTTCCTTAAATGATTTTTCCAGAAACGAGCACTAATTCCTTACACAAATATTCCTTAATGTTTGTGGTTCTGACCTTTATTCGCTATTATTAATGACTTACATTATCGGCGATTTTTACTGGGGGAACGGAGGCGTCCATATTAACGAGACGTGACTGTACCATCTGTACAGACTCTTCTCTGACCCTATAGGCTGGGTGTCCTGAATTAGGTCCCTTTGCATGAAGGGAGTCAGTGAAATCTGGTTACCATAGAATGTACCGCCGGATATACAGCTAGACGTGAAAGATATGCCAATGGAGCAGCTTTGGTATGAAGCCCCAAGCTAGCGTACTCTTTTTCAGAACCTAGATCCTAATTTGTCGTAGAATCATGTATGTGCCAATGTGAGTAGCTGAATACGTGACGGAAACTACCAGCCACGTTCTGGGCCATGGGATATAAGAGACTACAAGCTGCCTCACTCTTTCACATCTTAGTGTCGCAGATCTATTTTCTGCCACAATTTATTGTAGTGAAATTGCCCACGACAACATCTGCAATAGTTTCTTCTCAAAACTCTTTTCAAGTGCTGAATACCACGCATTTATTATTCCAGAGGCGCATGCTTACAAGATTTTTCTGCGTAGAAAACGTATCCTGGGTGAAAAAAATTGGGTCCAATCGACGCTTGTGAAGGTGGTTGGAAAAGCAAAGCTGTAAACGACACCCACAACAATTGCCCATGCGAGGTCACTTGAATTCACACACGTTGCTCTAGAAAGCGTGGAACAAGAGAGTCTGCCAGCCGTTACCTGGGATTCGCGGGGGCACCGTCGCGAACTCAGCAGCGTCGGCCACGGCCGGGATCGAGCGGCGGACGCCGCCGCTGTAGCCCGGCCGTGCGTCGGAAGAAAGGAAACAAGGAGAAGCGTGCTTTGAAGAGTGAGACAGCGGAACCTAGCTATCCTGATGTGCTAGCGCGGGGCGGCTACACCACCGCGCGACACAAGCGAAGACACCGAAACAATCCAGCATGTGAGCTTGGTGATTTCCATTTATGCAGATTTAAACCGAATGGTTTCCTAAGTCTGAGAATTACGAGAAATCTGACGTAACTTTGATAACGCTATTTATCAAAACCAGTTGCTTCCATTTGTAATTTTTTAATACCTGTTAAAAACAACCGAATTAGTGTTCAGCAATTTAGAAAACGCAACAGCCCTTCGTGACAAGCAGCGCGAAAAACGTGGCGTTTGAATAGCGGCAAGAAGTCTCAGTGCTCTCTATATTTTTTTTACCGCACTGCAAACCCACTCGCTCACGTATGTTTACCGTACAACCACTGAATTCCTTAGGGTCGGGGTTACCCAGGAGGTGCTGTCGAACAATTTATTCAAGCCGTAGCGAATTAGGAGCGCAATGGACGCAAAGCTGCGCCAAAACCAGGCCAAACACCATCGCTAATGCAGACGACAAAGCCCGTCGCGCCCCCGCCGAGGTGAGCACCGGGAACGCTGGGTCATAGCGCCCTATCGCCGCGCCATCTACACTGTGCTCCGTGAGTGAAAAGCGCTTTCCGCCTCCCCAGCGGCGTTGGGAGTTTCTTGTCCCCCAGCCCACGAAAGAACCGAAGGCTAAAAGCGGTAGATAGCTTTGCCTTTATAATTTTAAGCCACAATTCAGTTCACTCGGAAATAAATAGAGAAATTGCGTCAAACTGCCCGATTTTCGATAGTCGCTAATGTTCTTCAGGGGAAGTTACTGAACTGGGTTGTACGCGGGTAAATGTGTGGGAACACCAAGATTAACTTTCCTAGCTATTCTTGGATTGTACTGGTTATGCGCACATGCGACCAGTAAAAAATCAGCTGCCGCGTGCCTCAGCAGGCTTACATAATTGCGCTCTGACTGTGCCTTTTCTTTGCGTGGGAAGTGGGTTGATCAGACGGGGCCACTCGGATGCGCGATGTCTAACGCAGGTACCATCGGCATACAGGGTGGTGCCACGATAATTAGAACATTTTAAAAAAATTTACTGAACGAACCGCCGCTCTGTTCACGCTCAAACTTCACACGAAAGTCACATTTAGATCATGAAGGAGATTCTTCATCTGTGCGCCTCAGTACGTATCAGCTGATTCCTTGGTGTCCTCGCTCGTGCGATTAGTCGCATTCGAGCTGGCGCTCAAGTGTTGTGTCGCATTTGCCACGTCTTGCTCAAATATTCTCACTACATATAACTCACACGCTTAACCTAAAACACGTTGGTTACCTACTTACAGGAAATAAACTACACAATGCTGTCGACGGCCGCCAACACAAACCCGACGTGCCAGCGGGCCGCCATGTTACAATTAATCCTGGCATGCTTCTCTAGCCGGATGCGGAAACTTCAGAGCAGCACGTTGCCAGATTAATACCCATCTTTTTTGGCCGTGTTTAGTGAGCAAACGTCAGCTGGCAACCTAAAAATTATTGTATTATGTCAGCCACTGTGTATCATACCGATCGAATGCATTGGCTCAGCGGCGCGTATTCCCTCTGCAGAGTCAGTATATTATCTCTAAGGTGCCATCCACCGTTTTCCGCCAGAGCTTGCAGCAGTGCCAGCGCCACGAAAATTTTCAAAAGTAATTTAGAAATTGGCTAATTACAGCTCGTTTGCTCGGTTTTATTTCTTATTCACAGACGTTTCTGGCCTTAATTTAAGCCAACCTTTGGGTTTTATACAGATTTTCTTACTATGTACAGTAGACAGGAAACTGGCGCTAGCGTCTCTGCGGCTCACATCAAGGCCGTCTGTGTCGTCATGGGCCACCTTTATAGGGAGGCGAAGCTAAAGTTTGCCGTGCGAGGGAAGCGCTGCACTCTCCCCGTAGGGGGAGTACGCCGGGGCGGCGGCCTATTCGGCACGTGCTTTTTTCGCTGCGCGCGTGCTGCATTTCTCGCGCTAGGAAGAGGGCTGGGTAAAATTTTCTTTCGACTTATTAAAGCATACACATTAGCACGTGTCGAGCAAGTTCGGTTTAAACGTAGAGTAGTTACTGAGTTCATTTTTGTCGACGTTTGTCTGGTCGTCTGTTACAGACGCGCCGCGTGCTTCCCGCCGCTCGACCGGCAGACTGCCCCGACGATTTTAAGGGGGGAAACGCGTTGTTCGGCGGTCGTCGGTTGCTCTTTTTTTCTGCAAGGCGACAGCTGTTCAGCTGGTCACAGCGTACTTTTCTCTTGTTTGTTACTCCCTTCGCGTGCTCGCGCTTCTGACATCCGGACTTTCTGGACTGCAGAAACACTGACGCTTGCAAGAAATGTAAGATAAACGTGATTGATTATAGTTAATAGGTTATTTCTTACTCTTGAAACAATCAGCTGAATCTTACAAAAACGCATTAGAAAGGCACACGCTAATTAAGGGGTGCGCTGACAGCGCCGCATTTTCATTTTACTTGTCCTTGAAGAAATGTTTGTTCGCAATGTTTGTCACCCGCTTGGAGTACAAGTATGGGTTAGCGTGACAGTTCGCGGAAACAACAGAACAGCTTGTGGCGTATAACTTTTAATTACTATAATATACAGAATTTGGTGTATACCTCTTTTAATTACCAGTATTTCTAAATGTGGTAAAAAGCGAACAACGCAGCAATCTCGTCCAGAACACAAGTCACAATGACAAGACGGACCAGAGCTACTACAGGCAGGTAAATCGCTAGAAACTATTTTTTTTTTCACCCATGCAAAATGTCAACCTATTGTGTTATATATAGACGATATCGAACCGCACCAGCTAAACAACTCCGAAGTTCCTTTATTATAGCGGAAAACAATGATTGGCAGCATGCATTAAAAAAAGTGTAGAAGGGAGGACTCGTTAGAACACTAGTTCGCATTTTCAAAGCCGGGTAATGTAAACTGAAAGCACACAGATAAAAACAAAAATGTGTCAACTTATTTCACCTTTCGTACTGCAGTGATCCATGCTTACCGTCTATCTTTTTGGTGCGCTTTCGCGGGTAATATGCAGAATTTAACGAATGGATCCTCTTCTTTCGCCTTGTTACTGTCGTGGCAGCTGACCATGCAACAATATGGGTTTTTTTTTTTTTCGCTTTCAGTTTCATCTTTTCGTTTCGGGCTAGTGAGGAGTGTTCCCCCCGCTTTTTGTACGTGCTGGCTTAAGTGGCTCGCGCAGCCGTCGGTCGCTTTTTGTTCGCATTCGTGAGTTAGAGGCTGGATGCCTCAGGCGGTGCGGGAGACAGCGCGAGCTGCGCGTGCACTTGCCAGACGCGGAGGAGCGGGCCGGGGAGCGTCTGCTTAGGGCGCTGAAAAGCCGCTCACCAGACGCAGTCGTTTCGCGATGACTGAGGTGGTTAAACCAGCCAAGGGTCGCCCACAAGAGCACTCTTCATCCCGTGAAACCGCCGGGGCGCTCGGCCGTTCGACTGGCGCGTAGCAGATGACGCGTCTCTAGCAGACGACAAGACAAGCACCGGCAAAAATGGACCCAGTAGCTACTCTACGTGTAAACCGAACTTGCTGGACACGTGCTAATGTGTATGCTTTCATAAGTCGAAAGAAAATTTTACCCAGCCCTCTTCCTAGCGCGAGAAATGCAGCACGCGCGCAGCGAAAAAAGCACGTGCCGAATAGGCCGCCGCCCCGGCGTACTCCCCCTCCAGGTAAGGTCCCTAAAATGACTAAGGTAGCGCCATATTTAGATCTCGCCGCCTTTCGCCCTCGCCCGCACTCCTTTCCTCCTTAGTTTCTTGCCATTTTCTTTTTCGCCAGGCGAACGCCGCGTGCCATTGGCCAACAGAAAAGTCACGTGGGTTTTTTTTTTTTGCTCCGCCGCCGGGTCGTCTCGCCGATGCCTCACCGCCTGGGACATTGCGCAACGCCGCCGCTGCGACGCCATTGCTGGCTTCCGAGCCACGGAGCTTCAGTACCGGCTTTATCGTAAGCGCCAGCTAATAGCAAAGTAAGAATTAGCTGCTCGTTCCGAAAAAAATGTCGCACCGGTGTCGCTTTATGTTTCTTCTCGGTGCCGATGTGTTGTGCCTCAGGCAGCGCGAATATCGTCAGGGAGGGCAAAAGACTTCGTTATTCCGTCCGGGCAACGCGACGCAGAAAAAAGAAAAGTTTGGTTGCATAGATTTGAACGGGCATACTTCAGGCCGACGCTGCCATCACTCTTTTTCGAGGTAAGTTTCTGAATGTTTGTTCTTGCCCTGTTAAATTCTGCGCGAGCTTGAGCGGTCACTTACGAAGAAATGCGTATTCCCTCCGCGACCGTCGTCCACCCTTTGTTCTGAGTAGGCATTGCGCGCAGCGCCGAGTTCGTCCAGTCGTAGGCTTTGCTTTGGATAAGAGGCCGTGTATTTGTCATGTGCGCGCTTAACTTCCAGCATCATTATCAGCGGCGTAGCATGTTCAGTCGGTTGTCGTAAGGTTTTCGTGACGCGAGAATTGTTCACACTGAATTCGTGCTTGTTTTTGGGCCGACGGCAGCTTGCGCCTGACCATGTAGCGTGTGCGTTCCGAGTGCGTGTACGCTCAGCTTTTTGGCGTGGAGTCGTTTTGTGTGTTAGCGATTCGGGTGGTATTATAATCCAGTTATGACATTGGAGGGATTTGCTGCGTAATATGGGCTTGGTCGGTGCGGCGCAAATTGAGGCTGTTGCGAGAAAAAAAATTGCGGCTAGGTAAAACAATTTAAGGCCAGCTAATATAGTGACCGCGCCGTTGACGTACGTTTGATTCGCAATTTCTGTTTGTCGCTTTTTTAAATTCGCACACGTTTGAGTGGGCACTTCAAAAGCATATTCGCACCGTACCGGCAGTACGCCCTTTCTTCCGTGTATGCACAGAGGAACGTTAATTACATCTTACGTTTGCATTACACGTGATGCCGTACATTTGCAGTGCGCGCGCTTACTTCATCTTCGTAGTCAACGGCGCAGCGTATCCAGTCATTGCGATTTCAACCAAAACACACTGGGCGACTATATTATTTTCAGCAGACCTATTTCTGTCCAGCTAAAAGGGTTGCTAAACGCTTGCTAAACGGGTTTAGTGTAGGGAGTTGAGCGGACGCGGCACTGAGCAGATTCGCGAACACGAATTTGACCATTCTACGGTAGAACGCTCACTAACTCTCTTCTGGAATGCATTATTGCCTATATTTGCGGAGTGTTTGTGGCGCATCTCAAACACGGTGGCGACATTTTTTTCTTTTCTCAATAGGATGATTTCACGGATCAATTTGAGCAACGGATATTGGAGAAGCTTGGCATTAAAAAAAAAACTAAACCCAAATGCCACTCCCAACATTCTTTCTCACAGGAAGCCACGTCAGCAGCACAAGCCACCCGCACGACGTCATTACGGAAGTTTGTTCCAATAAAATATCTATTTGGTGGCACCAATTCATTTTTGTGGTTTATTGTTTTCCTCTTGATAATCATCGTGACATTGGTCCTCTTTAGAATTTCTTTCGGATGTATTCCTGTGTTAGTGCAATGTACAAATATGCCAGAATATATCCCAGCACAAAACAATTCTGTCCAGACGCCTCCATTAATAACGGCTGTAAACGACCGCGCCCGGTGAAAAAACGTATTGCATGATTAATTAACTGCAGTAACTAGTTACATAATTTGTACCTACAGTGTCTCGTTCTCTGGTTCGTATGAGAAATAAGAAGCCACAAATCTGTAATTTCAGTTTAACCGGTCGAGTGGTCGCAGTCTTCTCTGGAGCGTATTCCCAGTTACAAGCCTGCGTTTTTCCCTCGGTTCGCACATGAACGTACGGCCGCGAGTGCAGTTTAGTGTATCCGGCTGCGAAGTCGGGGAAGCAGAGACTTTTCAGCTCGCTGTACGTGCACACACGCACAACAGCATGTGTATGTTGTTAATCTATTCACAGCAGCCTATAACGACATGAAGGTGAAGAAAACATTTCTACAAAAACGGCAAAGCACTCTAAACTGCGCGGAATGAAGGTAGGAGGTAGGTCGTTTAGTAAAAGTGGGCGCAGAGTGAACGCCGCTGAGGATTCACAACCATCGCAAGAAAGGGAGTGCAAGGACACCAGCGCGGCGCACCAACGACGGCATACGACCACAGTCACGCGAATGCAAGAACGGAACTACCGTAACAGAGCAGTTTGAAATGTCCACGCTCGATCCTTTCGCATTCACGAGCTACCCTGAGATGTTACAGAATGCCGCACACGTAAACGAAAACCGCGCTGTGCGTATGCGCTAGCGGCATCCGCCCCGCAAATATTCCCTTGTAGACAAAAATATAAAACAAAACACTATCACTCAGTGCGTGTTGGTAAAACGGGGCTCTAGGCGGCGCCGCGGGTGAGGGGAGAGAAAAAAGAGGAGGGCAGCGGAGAAGGAGGGAGCAGTTGGCGCTACCTTAGTAATTTTAGGTACCTTACCTCCAAGGGAGAGTGCAGCGCCCCCCGGCGATCGTTCCGGAGCCTATACCACGCGTTCGCCTTCGTTTCATCATTGGCTTGGATTGAAACGTTTTAGTAGCCGTATATTCGAACACAGTGCCACAAGCGCTCAGAATTTTGCGCCCAGAATGCTATAATATTCTAGTAGTGGAAAATAAAACTGGCGGTTTTCGAGCTATGAAACAAGGAAGTAAAGCGTATTTTTGCTAGAACGGTTGTGCCTACGATTCTGGAGACCAAGCTGGTAGTTAACAGTTACTATTTTGTGGGAAACATTTTAGGGACTCTTCTTTTATTCATTTTGCCATTATTTCAAATGATGGGTTGCTTCAATAGTTGGAAATGTTTTTGAGCGTGCCTATGAAAACGTCGCCTTCGTGGCAAACCGGTGCACTGACTGGCAGCTACAGTTTAACAGAACTTGTTGCTGAGCGAGTTGGTTCATACTGCAAGGAAAAGGAAAACGTGGCGTTAAACAGTCGTTGGCAAAGACAAGATCTGCAAGGCCGCAGGCGCCCGTATCTGTCGCATCTTGTCTTGGTCGAAGTACGTTTGGTTGCTTTTTTTCGTCAGCTACAACTTTCGCTGTGGCATATTACCCGCTCAGTCATACATTCCTTTGACTTCGGCATCACCAACGTTAGGTGCGATCACGCACTACCTGCTCTTTCAGCAAACACGCAGTTGCCACGCCTCACAGCTACCACAGAACAGAGGGGGATTTCGGCTACCTCGTAGCCGAAGGCAGCAGTTACCGCCTGAGTGGTGAAAGGTCAGAGTCCACTGGTTATCACTGAAAACGTACGTGAGAGGCTGCATGAGCAGAAGCCTCAATAAGAGCAGGCTTCGCGCAGTCGACGGCGACGACTCTCGTTTGCCCCGCACGTCGATTGTGATGGTCTTGTTATTACGTCCCAAACATTTGAAGGGGCCGTCGTACAGCGGGGTAAGGGGCGGCTTCGTTGCGGCGTGTCGCACGAACACGAGTGTAGCTCAGTTGATGTCGGGAAAAGTGGAAACCTTTCTGTCGCGGGCGATGGGAGGTGCTGTTAGCCTGAGTTGCGCAAGCCATGCGCGTAGCTTCTCGATGTGGTCATAGTCTGCTGGGGCGGAAAGTGTCTGATCGGAGAATTCTCCCGGGAGGCAAACTGTTGAGCCGTACACCATTTCCGCTGTGCTGAAGCCGAGGTCTTCCTTCACCCTTGAGCGTAGGCCAAGAAGAACGAGCGGAGAATTTCCACCCAGTGCGGGGAATCGAGTTTCACTGTAAGTGTAGCTTTGAGTTGCATGTTAGAGCGCTCAAACATTCCGTTGCTGGCGAGGTGGTAGGCAGTCGTATGCTGCAGCCTCGTGCCGAGGTGGGTTGAAAGCGCGGAAGAGATGTTGCTCTGGAATTGCCGTCCCCGGTCATTTGTTATACGGGCAGGGCAGCCGAAGCGGGACACCCATGTGTGAATAAAGGCCTGCGCAACGGTATCAGCTGAAATGTCCGCAATTGGTAAAGCTTCGCGCCATCGGCTGTATCTGTCGATGCATGTGAGCAGTTACCTGAAAACTTGGCAGAGCGGTAGCGGTCCCCCCAGGTCGAGGTGAACGTGGTCAAACCGCAACTAGGGAGTCCAAAATTCCTGTAGTGTAGCCCGAGTGTGCCGAGTCACCTTCATGGCTGACACGTTTCACATGCCCGAGCCTAACGTTGCACGTCCGCGTTGACGCCGGGCCAAAGGAAGCGTTCTGTTATCAGCCGTTGGGTGGCGCGGACACGTGGGTGGCGTGGACACCTGGGTGGCTCATGGAGTGGAACGTGTGAATTGCACTCGGCGAATATTCAGTGGGACGAGAGGTCGTGGGGTTGCCTGGGAGGTATCGCAGGTTATAGGGCCCTGCACGTAGGGGAATGCAATCTCTTAAAGCGCGAGCGAAGATCCTCCATCTTTAAGTCTCGTCAACTCAGTGTCCTCCCGCTGAGCCGCGGACATCGTCTGGAAGACCAGGACTTTTGTGCCGGAAGTGTTGACGCGAGACAAGGCGTCGGTTGCTTCGTTTTCGACCTCTGGAACGTGCCGGATATGCCTGTAGAAAACTCAGAGATGAATAAGAGCTTACGAATTTCCCGTTCTGCGTAGGAGGAACTGTTTTTGTTGAATACGTAGGTGAGGGGCTTGTGGTCTTTCAAGATGTAGAACTCACGACCTCCGAGAAGTAGCGGAAATGCCTAATGAAACAATAGATTGCGAGCCTCTCCCTTCAAAAAAGTGTTTCTAAAAGAAGCCCAGTGGCTTCCATTGTGCAGCCTCTTGTTGCTACAGCACATATCCAACCGATGTGGAGGGAGGCGTCCACCATGAGGCATGTAGGAGCGTCAGGCAGTGGATGATTGAGAAGCATAGCCGCGGCCAGCTCGTCCTTAGCTTTCTGGAAAGCGTTTCGGTGTTCGTCAGACCAACAAAATTCTGGTACCTTTTGGTCGCCTCGGCGCAGCAGGTCGGTCAATGGCTGGAGTACTCGAGCACAAGACGGAATGAATCGCCGGTGGAAGTTTCAGGGGCCGAGGAACTCTTTGAGCTTGCTGAAACTGGAGCAGGAAACTTCTTGACAGATTCCACCCTCGATTCCGATGGCATAATGCCTTCAGCAGTGATGTGGTGACCCAGGAAGTTGAGAACCTCGACACCAAACACGTACCTTTGAGGTTTCAACACCAGGCCGTGCTCATCCAGACAATAAAAGAGCTGGCGTAGGTGCTGTTCGTGCTCGCTACGAGTTCTGCTGGCCACCAGAATGTCGTCCAGGTAGACAAAGACGAAAGGAAGACCCCGGGGAACCTCATCTATGAAGCTTTGTAACGTCTGTGCTGCATTTTTTAAGCCATAGTGCATACGGACAAACTCAAACAGGACGAATGGAGTTGTTACGGCTGTTTTTGGTATGTCCTCCGGTTCGACGGGGATTTGGTTGTATTTGGTGGTCCGGAGTTGTCAATGCATTCAAGGCTCTGTAATCACCGCACGGGCACCAGTCGTCCCCGTCGTCGTTAGAAACCATGTACAGCAGCGATGACTGGTTGCTAGACGAAGGGCGAATAATTCCCAGCTGCAGCATATGCTCGAACTCATGGCGTGCAGCTTGAAGCCTGTTGCTGGAGAGCCGTCGTGGTCGGGGGTGACTGGCGGGCCGGTGGTGACGATGTGGTAAGTCACGTTATGTTTCCCCGGCTGTTCTGTGTTGCGGGGCTTGGAGAGAGAAGGGAATTAGGCCAGGACGTGGTGGTAGGCAGATACTGGCTGGAAGGCGGCGATGCCATAAAACAGTTGTTTGGCTCGAAGCCACGTGATTTGAGGGATGTGTTGTTATCCTTAAAGCAACGGTCACGTACGCTCACATCCAGGTTGAAGTGGCTCAGAAAGTCTATTCCGAGTATGGCGAAATTAACGTCCGCCACCACGAAGACCCAGCCAAACAGGCGCCTGAGTCCGACGTCTATTGTCAGCGAAGGGAAGGCATACGTAGCAATGGCAGTGTTGTTCACCGCCTGCAGCGACGAAATGTTCTTGCTACGTCGGCGATTCTCGGGGGTTGCCGGGACAATAGAGATTTCGGCTCCCATATCAAACTTTCAGGCGCGAGTTGGTTACGCGGTCGACTACGAAGAGGCGGTTGAGTTGAGGGCCGAAGTCGTAATCTGCCGATAACGACTGGCGGGAGGGTTTCCTGGAAACGAGCAGTTGAGTGCAGCGGCTAGAACCCGTGCCGAAACGACGGTGGTACCAGTGAACCCCTCCTGTCTTTCAGAAGAACTGCGAGCTGGTCGTGTTGGTACATGTTCATGGTGGGAAAAGCGCTACAGTAACAAGGACAAGTGAGTAAACGGGACAAAGCGCTACTAGCGACTGAAGATTTCAAATGCAGAGCATTTAGTAACTAACGATGTCACCCGCGTTGGCGTCCGTAGTCCGCACCGCACCCCTCCCTAATATATAAAAAAAAATACCATCCGGCGACAGGTTTCAATCCCTCGACCCTGCGGGCGGAACGCAATGTACATGGGGCTGTACCCACTGCGCCACAAAGCCGACACAGAATGGGACTCTACGGGACGCGCCTTATATCGTTGACTCATTCAAATTACTGCTGACGAGCGCTGTCTCGTCAGCAGTTGCCACAAGTGGCAACAACATTAACGTAACGCAAACTACTTAACGTCGTGCGCCCCCGGAAATTCTCTGCATTTGATCGTGCCCCTCGCGAGGGGGATGTTTCTGTGTGTTTGGAGAGGCGCGAACGAGTTGGAAGCATTTCTGCCTCTAGGCGGCCGCGTGGCACCATCTGCATGCTTCTCCGCGAGACTTGTAGAAGCGGCTCAGGGCGGGAGATTCAAATTTTTATTACTGAAAAAACATACATATATACAAGGTATAAACGCCACAGTCATCAATTCAAATTTCACAATCTACCATCTGAAAAGATCAAGGCGCACCGACAACCAAACATTTTATGCATATTCACACCACACGTGTGCTTACAAGAAAGGCGCCACACACTTTATCAACCCTGATTTAAAAAAACATACTCAGTGTCAGACAGCAAGACGGATGGTTGGCTCACACATTCATTCCCTTTTTTCTTTAGACGGAAAGCTTCTTTTATTTCTCTTGTTAGTCGTTTTTTGTGTTTATCAACAATCAACGTATCTCGCAGTTTTGGGCGGCATTTGCAGTCTCTGCAATGAAGGGGTAAATGTGAATACGGTGACCCTTTAAACGAGCTCTGATGTTCGCGAAGGCGTACGTTCAGGCATCGGCCGGTCTGCCCTACGTATTTCTTTGCACACGTTAAGCGGAAACTGTATACTACGTCTTTTTTGCACTCTAAAAACTTCGTGCCGTGTTTCCTACCAAGGCTTGAAGGAAATCGGTTGCGTCGTTGCTCGCCCTGTTGAGGAGCGCCAGAGAGCAAAAGTTGCTGCATTGTCTCCGTAAGTTGTTGCACTTTCTCCTCAAGGCACGACAGTCGATCTGGTTGTTCGTGTGTTCTTGCAGAAGCTATGGGTGCGAAGTTTGGAATAAAGTATTCCGTGATGCAATCGGCAAGTTGAACCAGTCGATCAAGGGACGTCTCATCTGAACCAGCGAGGACCCAACGCACCGACTGGGGCAGCCGTTACAGCAAAAAATGGGCCCATCTCCCCGCGAGGGGGACTCGAGTAAATGGGTCGCATAGGGGGTGGGTGTATTGCGTTAACGTTTAGTGTTTGGGGGGTTGGTGCTATCACGTGTACACCACGCAGCTATCACGCCGCTGAGTCGCCAACGCACGCCGCTGACGACGTAGTTTAAATGAGTCAAGGATATAAGGCGCGTTCGTAGCCTTTGATTCTGTGTCGGTTTTGTGGCGCAGTGGGAAGAGCACCATGTACCTCGCGTTACGCCCACAGGTAGTGAATGCGTTGTATCAGCAGCTTCTTGACGTAGTTTGAATGAGTCAAGGATATAAGGCGCGTTCGTAGCCTTTCATTCTGTGTCGGTTTTGTGGCGCAGTGGATAGAGCACCATGTACCTCGCGTTCCGCCCTCAGGGTCGTGGGATTGAAACCAGGCGCCGGTAACTGTTATTTCTTTTTATAGTGTAGGGGGAGGCTGGCTGCTGCGGACGCCGACGCACGGGTGACATCGTGAGTTATACAAATGCTCTGCATTTAAAAGTTCACGAAGAAGTCGGAGCTGGCCGTCCTGACACGCGTGCACACCGAGTAGTTTCCGCATCCGGTGCAGCACTTGGGAAGGTCGTTGGCCGCGCACCTCCTCCCGACATAGGAGCTGCTGAAGTCTTTCCTTCAGGCTCCTCGATGCAGACCAGCACCGTCTTTTTGAGGGTGTCGTATTCCTCTTGTGTGGGGGGTGAAACCAAAATGTCGTCGATAGCGTCGGCGATTTCAGGGGGCAGGGCTGCGACGACGTGAAGGTGCTTCGTCTATATGCGAGGTGATGTGCTAGAGCTGAAAACTGAAAACCGTCC
This sequence comes from Haemaphysalis longicornis, assembly GCA_013339765.2. Classification (NCBI taxonomy): domain Eukaryota; kingdom Metazoa; phylum Arthropoda; class Arachnida; order Ixodida; family Ixodidae; genus Haemaphysalis; species Haemaphysalis longicornis. The sequence continues at coordinate 94,967,401 of CM023451.1, read as the reverse complement.
TCCACTTGGCTGCACCAAACTCTGATTTTTAGGCCAAAAATTTCGTAGCTTCAGTTCTGTGGCGAAGAGTGCAGGAGTGGAAGCAGCCGTGTTGTCGTCGGAGCTCATCGCGGCGTGTTCGTTATAGCGTTGTTCGGGTCTCCAATTTTTGTAGCATCCCAGAATGTCGGCTGCTGAAGGAGGCGAGAAAGCGGACGTAGAGCTCGTTTTCAGTTTCAAGACAAGACTGTATTCTCAAAAGATGCGTACGCCGAGAGCTTCCCCCGACGATGGAACGAAGGGGACCCCCGCGTCCTTCTAAAAGAGAGAGGAAAAAGGCCCCCCAAGAGAGCACACGGCAATGGCGCCAGGACTAATGCCAGGAGTCGGCCGGACAAGTTAAGCATTCCCCTGAAAGGCAACCGTTGAAGAGGGCAGGGGAATCACCCCCGCAGTAAGCGGGCGGCGGCGTCGCCGATACGCGTCTTCCACAAAAGGTGCACTGATGACAAGCCGACGGGAGACCGGAGAGAAAGGAAAAGTCCCCGTCGGCAGGAGCCGCTTCCGGTACATTACTAAGAATCCCAGGCAAAAATAAAAAACGCCCGTGTGTACTAGATTTCAGCGCACGTTGAAGATCCCTAGGTGGTCGAAATTAATCCGGAGTCCTCCACTACGGTGCGCCTCATCGCCTGCATTGCGTCGGCGCGTTAAACGATACAATTAATCAATCAACTCTGGTTGGAGCACCTGGCTTTCATTGTGCCCTTTTTAGTACCGTGACACATTTTGGCGCCGGCATCGGTTCCGGTGGCAGGGGCGCTTTGCGGTGATGGCGCAAGTTTCAGGAGCGCCTGGACTCCACATCTGCCAATGCTACGACTACTGAGCCCCCCCCGTACAACACGTTTTACTGCGCAGCTGCTAAAATCACGTATCTTTTTTGCGTTTGCTGTATTATATGCTCCTTTCCACAATCCAGTTACTGCTCTGCCGTATTCGAGGTTCGGGCGAGCCCTCGTATCTGGCTGCAGGAGTAGTAGTTTTCTGTTGCCAGCGGTGACGCACTTCTTAGGACGCTTCACGAGCACGGGCCATAGTTGATGGCTAGCAGGCATGAAGAAATCGAAAAATGAGCCTAATAGCGCTATCACGTTAAAAACTAAATCCATTGGACAGCTTTCTTTGGACGAAGCCTTGTGAACAGGAAACTAGGCGACGAACGTCAATTAAAACAGCGCTCAAAGAACCTATCGGATTTTTTGTGACGAAGTAATCTCTGAACATTACCATACCATATCTAGTCGGACAACAATTAGAGTTGGATTCAGAGCAACCCTAAAGAAATTGTGAAATGCGCCCGTCGAGCCGCGCCGGCACTCGCCGACCAGCGAGCGCCGGCGGGCACCAGCCAAGGCCACGGGAAGATGTGTTCTAAAAGGCCAGCCATGTCGAATGACGTCACACCGGCCAACATGACCACGCCCACAGCGTACGCTGTAAACGGTCTGCAGCACTTGTATCACTAATCAGCTATAGTGTCAGCTGTCTGACACTATATTTTCGAGAAGAGAAAATATTTAGAGAAACATATCAACGTTTCAGGCAAAAGCATTAAATGGCCCATCGGGCAGAGAAACATCATCCGGCATATTTAGCACCAAAAGGGATCCTAAATGGCTCTCTGCCTAGAAACATTAAAAGTAAAAAAAACTGAGTCGAAAAAAATGAAATTTTGGGATGGGATGGAAATCATACACAGGTGTCTGGAATGGGAGTCCAGTACGCAACCCCAGCACAGGTGTCTTTTATAGTTTCCAGGTGATGGTGGTCCTTGTGAATGCGTTATGGCTTTTTACTTCCGAAGCGCGGACAACTGATAGATATAGGTCAATATTCAGCGATTTTGACACGGTTGGCACGTAATGAGGGACAAGATTATGATAGTATCCACAGCGTGAAAATGTATAGTCGCATGACGACATACCAACTCGGTGGATTCGCCTGCGACGACTACGGCTACCATCAGGAGCACACGACTCTTCCACCAAATCGCGTTTTAGATGCAGAGCATTTGATTCACTCGCCGTGTTCCTCCGGCGTCGTCGGCGTCGTCGTCGGCGTTGTCCGCTCCTCCCCCATTCTCCTCGCCACGCCAGCTGCGCTCTCCGCCGCTCAACCCCTCTCCTCTCCGATAGCGAACACTCTCTCGCGAGGGGCATTGGATCGGATTCGATTGGATTGGCTTGGATTGGCTTGGCTTGGCTTGGCTTGGATAGGATTGGATTGGATTTGGATTGGATTGGATTAAAGTGGATTGTGTTGGATTGGGTTGCGTCATAGCCGCGGCACGTTGCGTCATAGCCGCGGCAGACGCGCTGGGGCCGGCGCATGTGCAGTATTCTCTCTTCCGCGGTTTCCTCTCCTTCGGGCGCGCTGCGCATATAACCGGTGTGCCGTTCTCCGGCGAAGTAACATCCACGCTTGGCTCAAACACCTAGAGTCCACGCCGCTTTACAAGTACGCCAACGTCGTCATCGACTGGGACCGGCTTACGCAGTCCCCTCGGCGTTATGCCCGCTATAAAACGCGGTCCCTTCGCCACTCCGCCTATGCGTCGCATCAACACAGGGGTTCCCGTGAGGGGAGGTGGGAGTTTTGTTTTTTCTGCAAACTTCACATACCCGCCCACAATTCTCAGGTGCCCACTCAATTACTAGATCAATAACGACGATGACCACTTTTGTCAGAAGCTCATCCACCACTTCTGTAACGATTGTTACAAGTAAAAGGTAAACTCTATTTAAAAAGGCGAACTTGTGCCCTCAAGCAACCTGCTCCTGCTGGCTTCAAACGTTCTACTGTCTTCCTCTTTCCCAATTCTCATCATTCGGAGCGCTCTCCTCATCCTCTTCCTTGCCTTCGAGCAATGCCTGATGGCCAAACAGGAATGTACACCGCTATGAACACGGCGGGAACTTCAAACTGTACCACAGGTATTGCTGCATTGCTCCCCTCCGGGGTGGCAATGCACGCAGCGGACGTTCACTAGCGCATTTGGCCTTCAACAATCGAATGTGGTCGACCCAGACGCACACCTGCCATTTTCCAGCAACCCAAACCATGTCCTTCGGCTGTCTCCTGTTGTGCCATCTGCTAGCCTGGGGCCAGGCAATCACATTACTTAAATCTACTGTCGTCAATGTCCGCTCCGGTATCGGAGCGAAGCAAGCGAAGCTTATTCCTTCACGCCCAGGCCTCACCGTTTTCTCTGCCAACAGAGAGTTCATCGACAACCTCGAGAAGTCCATTGCTTCGAACGTGCAAATCAAACTGGCTCTCAAGGTTTCCCGTCACCCCCCCCCCCCGTCTCCTACCGCATATAAAAATCTCCGGTGTGAACTCTCGCATTCTACATGAAATCCTGCGTGCAAATATCATTGCGCGCAACAACCTTGCAATTCTCGAAAATGGCTTCCGTCAGCGGATATATTTCGGAAACCGCGCGAGAGCAATGTGCACATCATCGAGGTATCACCGGCAGTGTATGGCTTGCTTAAAAATCGGGACCGACACCTCATAGACTTCATCTCCTGCCCCATCAAGGGGGAGAGAGAGAGAGAAACTTTATTGCGTGTCCGGCAGAGTGAATTAGGCCGTGGGGGTCGGCCCCGATCCCGGGCGGGTCGAGCCCGTAATGGCTTGCGCCACCGCAGGTCCTTCCCGCTGTCGGGTCAGGGCTTCCTCCACCTGCCGGACGGCCTGGAGTTGTGTGTTGTAGTCTGAGGAGGTGATGGCTTCACGCACTTTTGGTGGCAATTCTTGGGCTTCAGAGTGTGTTTGTAGATGAGTGCAATCGTTGAGGATGTGCGCTGTCGTAGCGGGGGCAGTCTTGCAGATGATGCAATGGTCGGTGTTGTATAGCGTTGGGCAGATGTATCTGGCGAGCACGGGTGTCAGGATCGAGTCCGTCTGTAGCTGGCGGTATAGCACGCCTTCGCGGCGCGTTAGTTGCGGGTGTGGGGCAGGGAGTCGCTGCCTGTTGTGGCGGTACCATCTCAGGATGTCTCCGTACGTCTCCAGTGGCGCTGGTTCGCTCTCTTAGGCTCGCAGTTGGGTGTTCCGATTGCGGTCCGAGTGTTGGCTGGTGTGCGTCGCGCGGTAAGTAAGTCCTCGCGCTGCGCGGTCAGCCTCCTCGTTCCGGTTACGGATCCGCCCCTCCGGGTCGAGCGGTCCCACGTGTGCAGGATTCCAACTGATAAAGATCGGGTGCTGGCGGGTTTGGCCCGTCCTGTGGAGAAAGCGGGCCGTACTGGTGCTTGTTGTGTTGTTCGCAAAGCGGAGGATCGCTGTTCTTGAGTCGCTGAGAATCGTTCTACATCGAGGGTCGGTCGCGGCGAGGGCGATCGCGAGCTCTTCTGCGTGATGCGAGTCCGTGGCCTTGAAGCTGCCGGCCGTGCGGATTGTTCCATCGGATGCGGCGATTGCGACTGCCGTGTAGTAGTTGGGCCGGGCGCGGTCTTCCGCGCGTCGACGTAGTATGCGGTGTTATCCGCGGCGTATGTGGAGGCTAGCGATCGGACTCTAGCCAGCCGGCGTTCTGGATGGTGTTCCGGGTTCGTATTCTTGGGAAGTGGGCGGACTCGGAGGAGTCTGAGCATGGGTTTGGATAGGGTGGTCGTGCCCTCGGCGGGCTGGTTGCGGGGCCTGATATTTATTTGTTGCAGGATGTGTCGTCCAGAGCGCGTGGTCGACAGCCGGGCTATCTGGGACGTGTTTTGGGCTTCTGCTATTTCCGCCAGAGTGTTGTGGACGCCGAGGTCGAGGAGCCGGTCTGTGCGTGAGTGCTGGTAGAGGCCGATCGCTGTTCGGTAGGCTTTGCGTATTGCCGCGTCAATTTTCTCACGCTCAGCCTTCCTCCAGTTGTGGTACGGGGCTATGTAGGCGACGTGGCTGATAGCGACAGACTGCAGGAGTCTCAGTACGTGTGCTTCTTTCATGCCGGCGTGTCTCGATGAGACCCGGCGGATCAGCTGCGTGGCCGCGGTGATCTTGGTGAGGAGCTTGTTGACTGTGAATCTGTTTCGTCTGTGCGCTTCGATCTGCATGCCGAGGACGCGGATTTTGGGGACTTGGGGTATGCTTCCGCCGTCACGTGTATGTAGTGCTATGATTGGCTGCGGCGTTGCCATCTTTCCGGTTTGGTCCTGGTGGTAGGATAAGCAGCTCAGACTTCGCAGGAGAGCACTTGAGTCCTGTGCCCTCGAGGCTGAACTCGACCGCCTCTATTGCTTGCTGAAGTGCATTTTCGGTCTGACCGTCGCTGCCGCCTCTTGTCCAAATGGTGATGTCATCGGCATATATGGTGTGGCGGATGTCGGGAACAGTGTGCAGGGCCGTGGCTACCCGTATTATGACCAAGTTGAACAAGAGCGGCGAGATACCGAGCCTTGGGGAGTGCCTTCAGAGCCGAGGGTCTTGGGGGCGAGCTCGATGTCGCCGGCGTGGATGGTAACGGTGCGTTCTGTTAGGAAGTCCTTGATGTAGGCGAATGCTCGCGTTCCCATGTGGAGTGCCGATACTTGCTCCAGGATGGCCTTGTGGTGTATCTTGTCGAATGCGCTTTGGAGATCCAGGCCCAGCACAGCGCAGGTGTCCCGGCACCCCGGCGGGCGATCCAAAATGTCTCGCTTCAGGAGAAGCATGGCGTCTTGTGTACTCAGCTTTTCCCGGAATCCGATCATGGTGTAGGGGTAGAGCTTGCCGACGCATGAAGTGAGTGAGATGGGTCGGAGGTTGTCGGTGTGTGGGGGCTTGCCGGGCTTGGGTATGAGGACTGTTTTCGCTGTCTTCCAGGCCTTAGGTAAGGTGCCTGCGGGCCAGCAGGCATTGTAGTGCTTGGCGAGGGCTGCGATTGTCGTGTCCGTCAGGTTGCGGAGTTCCTTGTTGGTGACGCGGTCTGGGCCGGCTGCAGAGCTGCAGTTGAGCGTTCGTAATACGGATCTGATTTCCCATTCCTCGATGTCGGTGTCTAGTTGGGGGTTGTCCGCACCGGTGTAGTCAGGCAGTGGGGTCCGTGGCGTGGACGGCAGGTATCTGGCGTCAAGGCTTTTGCGCAACTCGGCCTCACCCTGATCTTTGATTGCTTTGTGCATTGTTCTGTTGAGCGAGTGTCGCTGCGTCCCCTTGCTCTTGAACTCGTCTAGTAGGTGGCGTAAGAGATTCCAGGTGCGGCCTTTGTGTAGCTGCCCGTCCGCCTGTTGGCACACTGCATTCCACTGCTGGCGTGAGAGGGCGGCGCTGTGGCGGTCGGTGACGATGTTGAGTAGGGCGATGCGTTTGCGAAGCTTACGGTTGTGCTTCTGGACCCTCCATCACCGTTGTAGGGACTGCTTTGCCTCGAACATGTGTGCGAGGTGACTGTCGACTTGGGGGAGGTGTTCGTCGGTTTCGATCGAGGTGGTTGCGCCCTTCCTCGCTTCGATGATTCTCTGGGTCCACGTTTCGATGTCGTTCTCTGCCGTGTCTTCCTCGCCGTATTCTTCGACCTTGGCTCTGAACTCGCTCCATTCCGTGATGGCGTGTGTGTTCTGAGGAGCGTAGGGGCGGCGCCCCCCGTAGCGGAGCGGCACCAGAATTTCTAGGATGCAGTGGTCGCTGCCCAGTGTTTCCTCAGTGTTGCGCCATTGTGCGGGTCGGAGGTTGGGCGTCGGCTTATGGAAGGTGAGGTCTGGGTTGGTGTCCCTCTGCGCCGACGTTCCGATTCGTGTGTACGCCGTGGGGTCATTGAGCAGGCAGAAGCCAGCGTCTGTTGCCTCGTCGAGGAGCTGCCGGCCTTTAGCGGTTGTCTTGGGGTATCCCCAGTTCTGATGCTGGGCGTTGAAATCTCCGCATAGGAGCGCCGCGTCGGTTTGGGCTAGCTGGCAGGTCTTGTGGATGAGTGTTCGGAATTTCTGCTGGTAGTGTTTGGGGTTGCTGTATACGTTGACCAGGTAGACGCTCTCCTTCTTTCCGATGATCACCTCCACGACGCAGTGTTCGATGGCGCAGTTGGGAAGGGCGGCGTGGTCAACGTATGTGAGGCCTTTCCGCACGAGGGTGCACACTGCTTGCGCCGAACCGTTTCCGGCGGCCCTGGCGCTTGGTGGGCTGGCGTGCGTTCTGTAGCCCGGTAGAGTGAGGGGGGTCTCGCTGTGTGTTTCTTGGATGAGTAGGACATCGGGGCTTCTGTGAGGTGCTTGTAGTATGTACTGTTGTAGCGTGGCCTTCTTTTGTTGGATACCATTGGCATTCCATTGCACACCGTGAGGTGTCGCAGTGGGCTACGGGCTTTCGACGCCCTTATTGCTGTCTGTTGGGTGCCGGGGCTGCTGTCCATGATTGCTGTCCATGATTGGGCTGTTGCGGGGATATATGGCGGCTGTTGCTCTGGTTGCGGCGGTGGTGTTGGTGGTGGCGGTGGTGGGGCGTACTGTGGTTGAAGTTGTGCCCGGATTTGTAGCATCATCGCCTGGATACTCTGCATGGTGTGCATCATTTGTTGGCACAAGCTTTCCAGGGTTGTGAGGCGGTCGGTATTGGACTTCATTGCGGCTTCTAGTCTGTCTTGGCGGTCTTGTTGATGGTCGAGGCGCGCCTGGATTCTTCTGTCTTCGGTGTTCTCCAATGCTCTTCGCTTCGGGAAAGGCTCAGTGGTCCTATTTGCGGTGGGTGGGGTTGCGATCCGGCTGTGGCCTGTCCACGTCGTTGTCCTCGCTTATGGGTTCCAGTGCATTGTCTGCCTCGGCGATTACGGCGTCAGTGCGGGCGGTGTTCCCGGGGTCGTGGTGGCTTGTTGGGGGGCGTTGTTGCAGCGAGAGCAGCTGGGCGAGTTTGGCATTTATGGCGTCGATGGTGGCTGCCTGTGCTGCGATCTTCGCGTCTTGTTCTTCGATGTGGCGTTTGAGCTGTACATTTTCCGAGCGTAGCTGGTTCACCTCTGGGCTTGTGCGGGGAGTGTCCTGCCTCTGCTGTGGCGTCGGGGCCTGTGGTCGGGCCGCATCCGCCCAGCTGATAGTATTTTCAGTCCGTTTAAGTTGCCTGCTCGCGACGCAGAGCGGCGTGCGCTGCGGCCGCGGCTTGCCGATCTCTCGCGCCCGTTGCTTCGTTGGCGAGAGCGGCTTTGCCGGGCGCCGTCAGGGCGCTGCGGCGGCGGCTGCCGCTGTTTCTCCGGCGGTTGCCACTGCCGGAAGTCGCCGCGGTCCAGCTGCAGCTGTTTCTGCGCCTCCGCTCGTCGCTCCCAGCGCCGTCTGGTGACCACTATGGGAACCTTGTACTTGTTTGTGCAGCCTGCCTCCCCGGTTGGGTGTGGTCCGTTGCAGAGCTTGCATCGTGGTTTGCAGTCGTTGGCGTGGCCTTGAGCAGGGTTGGGTGCTCCGCAGGCGAAGCATACTCGTACGTTGGGATTGGGACATACGTCAGCCCTGTAGCCGACCTGGCCGCATTGCCGGCAGACGTCGTAATGCTGTCTGTAGAGCCAGCACAGTATGAGCATGGATCCGTATTTGACGTAGTTCGGCACCTTTGGGCCCGCAAATAGCACGACTACCGTGGTGGTGTCTCCGATCCGGTGTGCCTCGAGCGCTATCGGGTTGGCGGGGTTTACCACATTGTCCTGAATGTCCGAGTCCGTGTCTTCGATGGCGATTCCGCGAATAACACCCTTTACAGTGCCGTGCGGGGCCGAGCGGTATGCGTGTGTTTCGAAACGGCTTCCGCCAATTTGGAGACTGCGGACTTGAGCGTATTTCGCGGCGCGTGTCTCGCTGGGGGTGCTGACAACTATGATGTTCTGCGCGACATTCGTGCAGATGGTGTCTTCGCGGGCGCTTTCTCTGGGCGTTCCGGCCGCTGTGAGCACTGCCGACATGATGATGTTGGCTTCTATTCGGGCAATGTTAAGGCCGCCCCTCGGCCGCATGACGATCTTAATGTCTTCCTTGGGCATAATTCCTGGCAATCGTGCGGCTCGGGTAATGCGGGCTGATACTCGTTGAGCCAAGGTTGCGTCTCTGGCGGGGGACTTCACGGGTGCGGTATTACAATGCTCGGGTAATGATGGGGCCGAGAGGCGTTGTCTTACTTGTTTACCGGTGATTTTCCATCCTTCGGTGTCGCGGGGAAAGGGCGTCGCCTTCCACTGCGATGACGGTGCGACCGAATCGTCGGGCGATGTCAAAGGCCGCTGACATCGAGCCCTCGTGCGACGTGTCAGGCGGGTCCGTGGGCCCCGGCACGCCGAGATTCATATCTTCGGTGGGATTATCCAAAACAGCGGCGGAAATATCCGGGCGATGGTCTTCCTTGGGTCCGGCGGGTGCATCCTCGGCCATCTCGAGCGAGGCGAGAGAGCGCGCCTCGCCGGGGCTGGTTGTAAGAGCCGGGAGCCGCCGCATGTGCGACCACGTATTGAGCCGAGGCGCGGAGGTTCGGTTAGGCGTAGCCCAGCTCCCTCGTTGGCGAGAAGAAAGTTCGCAAAAATCGTCTGAAAATCACTCACTATCCGGGTAAAAGTGGTACCAGTCGATGCCTGGCACACTCCCGCCCACGGTGGTGACAAAATCGCTGCGATCCGAAGTGATTATTTCGGCAAAATCGGGCATATCACCGGGAGCCGATGTGAACACGTCTGCTCCCTGCGGCGATCGCAGCGCCCCCTCCCCATCAAGGAAAACATCCACGCCGCCGCCCGACAGGAGTGCTGTTTTAGATGCAGAGCATCTGATTCACTCGCCTTGTCCCTCCGTCGTCGTCGTCGTCGGCGGCGGCGGCGGTGGCGGCGTTGTCCACCCCTCCCCCATTCTCCTCGCCGCGCCAGCTGCGCTCTCCGCCGCTCCCCCCTCTCCTCTCCGATAGCGAACACTCTCTCGCGAGGGCATTGGATTGGATTCGATTGGATTTTCTTGGATTGGATTGGCTTGGCTTGGATTGGATTAAAGTGAATTGTGTTGGATTGTGTTGCGTCATAGCCGCGGCACGTTGCGTCATAGCCGCGGCAGACGCGCTAGGGCCGGCGCATGTGCAGTACTCTCTTCCGCGGTTTCCTCTCCTTCTGGCGCGCTGCGCATATAACCAGTGTGCCGTTCTCCGGCGAAGCAACATCCACGCTTGGCTCAAAGACCTACAGTCCACGCCGCTTTACAAGTACGCCAACTTCGTCATCGACTGGGACCGGCTTACGCAGTCCCCTCAACGTTATGCGCGCTATAAAACGCGGTCCCTTCGCCGCTCCGCCTATGCGTCGCATCTACACAGGGGTTCCCGTGAGGGGAGGTGGGAGTTTTTTAAGTGCGAATGCACTTCTTAAGCGAGCCTGAGGCGTCCGCCGCCGTCCGCATAGCAACAGCTGCGGGTGCGCGCGCTCCTCGTCTTCCTTGGCAACGGGGGGAGATGGGCGCGCGCTACCTGGCCGCTGACATGTCACATACCCACGTGGGGGATGGGCCAGGAATCTCCTCGTCTTCCTTGGCAACGGGGGGAGATGGGCGCGCGCTGCCTGGCCGCTGACATGGCACATACCCACGTGGGGGATTGGCCAGGAATCGGGCGTGAGAAGGGCTAACGCACACGCTTAAAGGAGTACTGACACGAAATTTCAAAGCTGAGATCCGCTCTAGCAATCAAGTACAACGACAACACAAATAGGTGTCTGTGAATAAATGCATCTATCTATCTTTCTTTGTAGTTGTGTGTGTGTGTGTGTGTGTGTGTCTCTCTTTCGCGAACATTACCGAACCGCGCAAATTCAACTCGTGCATTCGCACTTTCACATTCTTCCCCTCGGGGAAATGCGGGGAATTTTTTTATGTCCGACCGCTGCCCAAACGATCGCGACACCTGCCCATATTGCGCAGAGGCGCACTCAGCATCTGGCTGAAATCTTTAAAACAAGAATAACGCGGTGGCAAGGGAGTGCCGCGTGGTTAAAAAGGAGATTTGCTCGTACTTTTAATGCACCATGCTGCGGAGTCTTGACTACGCGCATCACCCACCTTCGAGCGAACTCAATCTACAAGGAAATTACGCCGGTTTCCACCCGTCTGCTTAGGTTTTCCGAAAAATGGCATCGCCCAAGTTTTTATAGGCCGATCTGGATCACAAGCGCGCAGCTCCAGCAGATGTCTCGTATACTGAAGCCCAAGCAATTGACTTTGCAGTTTGTGACCCGTACGTTCGAAGGAAACTAGTACAGGAAATTCCTCAGTGGTTGTTTAAATTCAACCATGATCAAACCCCCCGGTGCATGGTTGTTTCTACTAACCCATCTTTCCATATCTTTCCTATTCATGTGTCCCCCTTCGCCATCGCCCTTGCGTTAAGTGCGCCCGGCATTTCGATACTTTTGATAGGAGTATGTGCCGCTCCATCAGTTGCTCTGGGTTATATTCTCACGTTTAGAGCGTCAATATTGGGCAGTCAAATTTCTGACAATGTGCTCATTCCGGGCGATTTTAATGCGAGGAACTTGTTGGGTGGTGATGCGGGGAACACACGGAGGCAACAGTTGGCGCACTTCATTATTTCGGGGCAATATGACCCGAATTCCCTGTCTACATTCGTCACTAACTACTCAAAAACGTGGATTTTCGTTATATTGACTGCCGGACCAGTTAGGTTACCTTTGGTGTTCTGAACAATTCGGGACACCCCGGCCCTGTCGGATCCTCGTTTCATCGTCTTTGGTATAGAAGCTGTTCCAATGGAGCTAAAGAAGCGGCTAACCAAAGTTTATGAGTCTCGTCTAGTCGAATTGCTACACGATCCCTGGTAACACACGGTGTCTTATACTGGCATGGCCTCTCCGGGAGAGTCTGGAAGGCATAATGTGTTTTATGTGAAGGTAGACTGCCTGCGCAAACGATTGGAGCGGCTGCCAAAACGTCACAGAGGAAATGATTGGTGGACCGATAAATTGGCTTGGGAACGCTCGTCTGTAAGAGCAATGCGTCGGCGGTACAAAAGGCACGTCGAGGCAGCAAAAAATGAAGCCGTCAGGAGGAGGTGCTCTTCAAAATTGCTTTTCAAAAGCTTTCGCCTCCTTCCGTACTACTGTGACACCTCATCTACTTCCTCCACTTAGCAATCGGTAGTATTACTGCTACAAACCCTTCTGCCAACCAATGATTCTGAAGGCGATACACTTTCCTATCGGGCTATGAGGACGCTGATACGCCGGACAGCATGCGGGCAAACAACTAAGGATCACGAATTTACTATGAACTCTGACAGGCTGCTAGAATTTTACCGCGGCTGGACCTGATGGTATTACGGCCAATATGTTGACCGTTCTTGTTGGGTATGCTTCCCCGTTTTCGCTGTCGTGTTTAATGCGTACCGATGCCTTGGCCATTTCCCCTTAGTTCGGAAAGAAGCGAGGGTTATTTTTGCTACTGAGACCGAACCGGCCGGCACATCGACTTTACTTCTTCCTGCACACGTACTGCCTACTGCACGAACAACAGTATGGTTTCACTCAAGGACAGACTGCAACATTGGCGCTGCACATCTTGTGCTCGCATCTCCACGCTTGCCGTGATGAGGGATCGTTGGCTCTGCTCATTTCTTGGGCTTTAAAGGAGCGTTTGACTTCATTTCGCAGCCGTTCTTGCTTTGCTTCCTGCGAGAACATCACTGCCCTTCTAACATTTAGCGCTTGCCTGAATCATTCTTACATGGAAGGTCGGTGCAATACAGAAGTCATTCGGAGAGTGTGCGTGTCCAGACGACGATGGGCTGCCCGCAGGGCTCACCTTTTAGTCCGCTATTGTGGAACATCGTGATTCATGATCTACTGTGCCTTCCTG